>JAQIVE010006602.1:0-11355 GCA_034698285.1 Sminthurinus bimaculatus | reverse complement strand
TAACAATTCGTTGCTATGGAAATGCCATATACTAAAATACAGACCTAATTCGTTTATTATTGCGGCCAGCCATATATGTATAAGTATACTAATGGAGGATCACGAGAATTTTCTTTTCCTATAATCATCCGCTTAAATATATATCTTATGATGGACTCTTGAGTTGAAAGCTGAAATTGGAGTGGCGATTCTACGAACAAAATTCTCAGCATTGTTATAACTAACACCAACACTTTTGATCTATCCTTATGTATACATACGAATTGATGACTTGATTATGATGTAAATGTTTCTATCTATTATCTTATGTATGTATTATAATATACCACGGAATGCTGCATCTGTATCTCAGGAAAATGTAATGTATCGAAATAAAAAAGTTGGCTTCTGCCCATCACTCGGAGATTATTAAGGAAAATGAATATTGATGAGTTTGCGTTGGAGTTGGAGTCCAATTCGGGGTGTTATACGTTGCTGCAACTTTTCCCACTTTCTCTCGCTCTCTCTCTCTCTCTCTCTCTCTTGACTCCTATTCATTTATTTTTCCGTACCATCATCATGCACTCATGTTATATCTACGAAATACATGATAATAATAACATCTCATCCAGTTCAATTCAATCCAATCGCACTTATATTCAATCGGATTCCCTTGAATTCTGACAAGATTAGTTTATGATGAAGTTGTAAACATTTTTGCCCAAGCATAAAAAAATATGTAGGCAGACGACGACAGACATTCCAGATGAAACACCTGTGAATCATCACAACTTGTATGTATGTGTAATGTGTATATAGTAATTTGTACATGCTTTTTCCAGGGATAATAATGCTTGAAAAAAGGTGCAAATCACTCCAAAGTTCCGAAATTCCAGAAGTTTATTATGTAGGTATGTGCAATGCATGCATGCGTATAGAGTTGAAACACATCAAAGCAAGATTCATGTCAGATGTCACAAATGTCCGGAATTCGTCTAAAAATAAAAAAAAGATGGAACAACATGCTGTCAAAATATTTGCTCAAGCATCATATTTATTTATTTTACTTGCATACATGTAAAATACTTACCTACCATTTTTAAGGTTTTAAAACTGTAGATTTTTCAGCTTTGAAATATATTCGTTACACCTCTCAAAGGTATTTAAATACGTTTGAAGATTTTACGGAGAAATTTTTTCCAAAGCAGCTTAATAATTTCCTTTTTGCTCTTCAGGAAAAAACAAGAAGAAGAGTATCTACAATCTACAGTCTACTTGTACGACATGTGCTTTCCCAATTGTTTGTGTATACAGTATCTGTACAGTAACTGTATCATTAAAACTTTAATTGGACTTTGCCTTTGTTTGTACTTTCATTTTAATCTTTTTTCTACACGAGCACATTTATTTTTTGTATAATTATTTACGCGTTTCTACGAAGTGCACTCTTTTTACGCGTTTCACATAAATATGTAAGTATTTATCACCTGCAGTTTCTAGCATGTGAATTTGGATTTATTGCTACATATTTCTACACTCTACATTCATTACTCATACTGAGGCACATACATATACATAGGTACAGAATAATTATTTAAATTTGTATTACGAATTACTACGAATAACTACGAGTAACTCGTACTTTTCTGCTTGTGTGATTTCAGAAAGTACATATTGACACATTTATTTTATATACAGCTTCTTTTGTTGCAGTTACAGTTTCTGACTTGTGTAAGTGCATAATACTGATCAAGAGTCGACTCGCATAAATACATAAATACATATATACACACGCGTGCAGCAATAATAATGACACATTTTATAAGTGCAAACCAAGTCGAATTCCCAGACAATTCTCGAGCCCCGAAACCTGAAACTCTTGTACGTACAAAGTCCAGGACATTTATTATGTGCTTATGCATATGAAAAAGGACAGGTTTGTAAATCGTAACCAAAGGAAATATCGAGAGTTGACCAACAAAATTTTCTCCACTGTTTTATGTATATTATATATGCAGGGCTCATTTGAAGCATCGACCGTCGCTATTCGCTATATATAATACATGTAAACACAAGAAGGGGTACATCATTTCTATTATTATGCTACACATAAAACCTCTAAGTATGTGATGTATGATGTATGTGTAAGAGTACCATATCATGTGTGAGTGAAATGTTTATTGACTATTGATATGACTCATTACTTTGTGCATTCCTTAATGCATATTATGTATGCATTACAATTATTTTCAACGGGTAGGTACATAGGTAGTATGTTAAATATATTACGCTCATGTGTAAGCACGGCTATAATATCCTTTTCAACGCAACTCTACTCACTACACATAAATATTTAGCTCCCGATTTACTCCGATTTACTCCTTTCAGTCCCAGGTCGATAAATAAGTGAAATGCTACATACATACATAATATCGTATAATGTAAGTATCGTGAGAACGTGTATTGTAGTGTATTGTATTGCAAGTTTACGCTCTTGTTTTTGTTTTTATTTGTATACCATAGATTTGTGTGTATTACAGTTCTATACATAAATTGACGGAATTTGTGGCGACGGCAAAAATGCAAAGAACATATGCATTATGTATAGTAAATAGTCCAGCACCATCACTATGTATACATATGAGCTTGACTTGACTTCCCAGTCACGTTGACATTGAGGATCCAATGTAATATACACATGTATGTATCTCGGCTCATCGGAAGTATCGGAGGGACGGCCTTTAAATTATTAATGATGTAAATGACAACCAGAAATGCAGATATTTGAACACATTTGTATGCTATGCTATAAGTTTCAATATTAGTCCATACTTTTGCTTCTGTTCTCCCTTTTCTCCGTTACTCACAGTTTTTGTCCAGGTACCATGAAAAAGTGCAACAACCGAATGTGAGTCAAGAAGCTAGGCACAAAACGGGAAACTCACACTCTGAGACTCAAGTTCATGCTCAAAGGTGCACAAGCTTATTGTACTGTATTGGCCTTATTTATTATAATGTTGAACCTATATCGTATCTATAATATGTGAAAGTCCATAGGAATATCAGCCGTTTGATATAGGTAAATACGTATATCAAACGGCGGGCATTCCCTTGGCAACTCCCATATGATGTAGGAGACTCTTATTATGCATTACTGTACTGTACGCTATACATATGTGCATGTGTATATATTTATCGATTTGATTAGTTTCGTTTGATTGGGAATTGATTTTTGCTGCATTTCCTACTTTAGGTATTGTGCTCGAAATATTATACAGAGAAAGAGACAAAGTTTTTTATTGACACGTGTGTATTGTGTATTATGTATATTATGAGAATATTGTAGAGGAATGTTTTCCTGTAGTTTTTACTACAGGAAAACATTCTTTGGTGTAGTTTTGATGCATTGTTCACGGGGCTAAAATTTTGTGCCACTCTTATTAAAGTTGAAACTTATCCTACTGTTGTGTTAATCTTTTATTGGAAAACATACAGAAAGGGGAAAAGTTTTGGCCCTTTCAACTTGACCAAATCTATTTAACAGCTAGGTAAATATGCATAGTCAATATAGTCATTCATTCATTACTTTTACTCGCTTCTGTTTCACAGCTCCATTCTTTCTCTTGGTGTATCGTGTTTGTGAATGTATCCATCTACACCCATTGTCGTGTATACCTTTATCAATGTTAAACAAAAAACAATGTGTGTGGACGATTGGCGTGGTGTGGCATGTATTGTGGCACAACCGAGGGAAATGCTCCTGTTGAGCGTGTAACGAGCCCAAACGAACATGATTGTATGTATGTACAATGTACAAATACTCTGCTTACAGTTAGTTACCTCCATATTTGATTTCAATTTGAATCTTTTTATGCTCACAAAATCTACACACAAAATCATATTACATGTTACAGTTTAATACACACGTATTTTGTATCAAATTTTCCAACTGTATTGGCTTTTGTATTTAAACATCGCTATGAAATACTAATTGATTGCTAATTCGACATTGTACTCTCCTACTCAGCAAGGAAAAATTGTACTGTAAAGTAGGGATCCAGAACAAAAGCAAATCACATGTAACATGTAGTTACTTTTGATACAAAATTTTCTGACCTACAAATTAATTGCATATTTCATTGTGTTTTTGTATATAAAATTCTGAAATTGAGCGAAAAATTGGGAAATTTCATCATTTACACCGTATATACTGTACACCAAATATCTGTGCATTTATACAAAAGCTTATACTGTCTTATATATTATTATACATTATACATGGGAGGATGACTCACATTTGCTTGTTGCGTTTTCCTCTCCCGGTGGCATGGCATTCGGGGCGGGCAGAGAATTTTTGACAATATGTTCCATATTATCTGGGGCTTTGGGATAGCAAGGCATAAAGCTGGAGAAAGCTGAAGAGAGAGAGAGAGAATTGGAGAAAGTGGAAGGGGGTCTTTTGGAGGGTGAAGCAACTATGTACGTATCTACCTTGAGTTTTGAAGGAGGGGCTATTTCTCTCTCTCTCTCGCTTTCTCCCCGCTGCTCCTCTATCTATCGTTCCCCCTCTCTCTCTCTCTGCTGGAAAAGTTGAGAAGGCGATCGCGCCGCATCTAAATAAGTAATAAAAAGCAGGACAGACAAAGTCGGGGCTCACAGTGTGAGGGAATATAGGGAAATCTACAAGCCAAAACCCAAGCCAAAGCCACCCAAACGAAACCAAACGAAACCAACTTGCGAGCCAAGTCGACCGCTCATTCTTCTGCTTGCCTGTCTACACACCACTTGGAGTAACTTGACAGTCCAGTCCCTGTTTGAATTTGAATACACATATTCATTCACTCACTTGTTCCTTCGTTCGTTCGTTCGTTCACTCGTTGTTTGTTGGTTCGTTGATTCAGTTCTCGACTCGATTCTTCTCATCTCATCTCAACTCAACTCAACTCAACCCAAGTCAAGTCAAGTCAACCTCTCGACTCTCGACTCGTTCACTTTGGAAAAGGAGCAACAGCTGGGTGAAAGGTAGAAAGAAAGTTTCCACCCATCTACATATTTGTACGGAGGAGAATCACAAATCATCCCCTTGTTGGATATACAATATACGCACAGGAAAAGGTTTGAATCCACAAGTAAACTATCAAATTCACATTCACATTCATACACTTACATTATATACAGATATAGACAAATACAAACAGACAGGAGAGAAAGTACAGTATCAGTATGGGGAAGGCAAAGGAAAACATTGCGAGAAAAGTCATGACGGTGGAACAGCATTAAATTTCATCCAGTACATATGTACGTATGTGAAAGGCAAGCTGCTGTTCAGCTTTTTCTCTCGGGTGGACGATGACGATGGATTTCTCTCTTGATCTTGACTCAATGATATGATTCAAGTCAAGAGGGAGATGGAGAAAGTTTTGGCCAAACAGAAACTGAAACTGAAACTTTCTCCATCCCTGCAGATACACATTTCTATAGTATTTCCATATTGGAGAAAGTTCAACTTGACTTTCCCTTTGATTTGACTCTTCCTTTTCTGGGCCACTGATATCTGATATAATATATCCAATGCGGATATTTCAAACGAATTTGAAATTCGTATAATATGTAGACAGTAGACATCGCACGATGCTGAATTGTGCCAAAGAGTCCAGGGTCTAGAATCCTCCAAGATTTTACCTAGAATCCTCAATCTAGAGTAATATAGAAAAGAAGTCTCAAGCGTGGGTTGTTTCGAGATTCGAGTTTCGAGCTCCTCCGCTGTTTCTTTCCCGTTCCTCTCCCCCGCTCTAATTTTTCCTCCCTGAACCGTCCGATTCCCATAGCAGCAACTTTAAACTTGAATTTCTGCACTAAATTGGTTTGGAGACGATGACGGTGATTTTGATAAGAGGAACAAACTACAAGTTCGTTCTAGTTGAAGTTTCTCCAGAGCTTCTTATTTATTTTATGTATGTAAATAGGTTTTCGCCCTTCCCCTTTTTACTTGGTCAAGTCAAATGAACATTTATTATGGACATTTATACTTTATCTCACTTTCCCCCACTTTCTCTGGGACAGACAGGGGGACGGACAAAGACAAACCTTCTAGAGCCAAGGGCTCATTAATTATACAGATAGATAGAAGGAGATAGCACTACTCCATATCAATTCCTTGGACAAATCAATCCAAGTCCCCGTTTAAAATTTAAACTATTGTAGACAAGTGTCGTCATTAACAGCATTTCTGAGGTTCGGCAGGTTTTGTATTTTTTGTAGCAAAAGTTGTAGTACAAAAACCAAATTTTAAATCAAAATCTGTAGACTCTCTATTGAAAAACAAGGTTTGAATATTATGCTGAGAGAAAAAAGAGCGTGCCAAGTATTTGTAGTATATTATTATATACAACACACAAAAGTTTGCACAGAGTAGAAAGTTGGTCCCCATAATAGTAATAAATATTACGTCAGAAAATAAAAGGAGAGGAGTGACCAGTCACTCACTCATTCGACTCCGCCACACATTTCACTCACACTTTGCATTTAAATTCACGACTGTGAACATGAACATGCAAAAAGTAATTGTATTGTACAGGCAAGATTGCCAGTGTATAAACTGTAAACTTTAAACTCAAATTGCCTTGTCTTGTCATGCCGTTGACATTACAATAGAGTTTTATTTTATTTTACGAGAGAAACAAGATTAGGGTTTGTCCACCCTGTGACACGACCTGACATGCATTCAGATTTGGATTCACTGGTGTGGACATTGTAGTTACGTTTTATGGGATTTTGTGGCTGGTTGGCCCTGTATAAAAAGTAGTAGTAAGGGGAACCGGAAAATGTACCGAGGATTTTTATGATTGGACGGATATAAAAGAGCATCCAAAAAAGTATCAGTTTCTATTCTATTTTATTCGCCCAAATGAAAAAAGAGGAACAGACGGACATGTTAACATAAATATTTTAGAGAAAAGGCCAATCGCATCTACACGAGCAAGAGAAAGAACAAGAGAGCAAAATGCAAGGCATAAAAAAGGGAGGCAGAGATGAGCTCGAGCTCAAACTGAATGTGAAACTGGCAAAGTCCACTGAATATTCATGTGATTAAGTCGAGGAGGGGGGAATGAAAGTTTCCAGATGGAAAAATACACGGGGAAAAGAAAACGAGAAAGAAGCCATCCCATTTATTTTACACACATTCTGTTCACACCTATTATGTACAAACTTGATGAAATCAATTGCATTGTATTGTATTGTATTGCATATTGTATCCTGTATTTTATTCAGATCACTCGGATCATCCCCGTCAAGGCAATATATACATAAACACAATAGAAATGGAGAGTAAGAGAGCCATGCAATTCTTCGGACTCGCCTTCTGTCTTCTCCTCGTCGTCGCGGAAATCTATTCACTACCAGCTTACACACCTGAAGACTATGAACAAGGTAAGAATAAAATATTGCTTCAATGTGTTATATTATTCTTTTTTCTCCCTTCACTATTCATTAGCATCTCATCCATCTTTCTTGAACCTTCCAATTGAAGTTCCACTTGAACTTGAATTGAAAAAGGTCAATTTGGTTAGCATTTTTCATCAGCACACTTGACCCTGATTTTTTAGCATAAAATATATTATAAGCATAAAAATTAAAAATTTACAAGTTACTTACATGGAAACTTCAAAACTTGGCTGTAAGCTGGAAGCTTATGAATCAAAAATTACAGTATCATAATAAGTATTTAATATTGGCTGAAGAAAACTTTCCCTTTACCCCAACTTTTAATCTCGTTTGCTCCACTTTTACAATTAGGGTGCTTGTAGCATCTGGTTGCTTGTATATCATGTTATCAGATTTTACTATAATATTATTGCAAAATATTGATCTTTAATCATAATCATAATAATAATCTTCTTATCCTAATAACAATCGTATCATAAAAAAGACACTTTAACGAAACGGAAGAGGTTTTTTGTATAATATTTTATACAGTAATACGTACATATGCAATATGTAGTACTTCATAGTAAGCTGAAATTTTGAGCTAATTCAATTTACTCCAATTGAACTCAATGTCTGCTAATTATGGCCCCTGTAGCTATACATAATACATACACAGTTAGATAATGCATTTTAATACATATTATGTAGCATGTAGCTGTCACGGGGCTGTAAAGTTGGGGAAGATTGAGTGCGTTACACTGTATTATGCTGTACAATGTATTAACGTGTGTGTGTAATAACTATTATTACTAAAATTCAGGGTAATCTCTTGTATGTATAATAATATAACATTGTGTGACATGTATAAAGTATAAAGAGTTAAATAGATGAAAGGCTCCGCGATTGAACCTTTTATCAGGGCTCGACATCTTGACGCTTGAATCTCGACTCGTGTGACACATTACCCAGCATTCATAGTAATATTCATCCATAATATATCTAATATTGTATCAGCATTTGCAAGCAGTATAATAGGATATATTATGTCTACATTAGTATTAGCGTCTTAAGCATATTATTATTATAGTACTTACTAGTCTAGGAAAATGATATAAAGGCAAACGAACTGGGCAAAGGGGAAAAGCGTAGGCTCAATCAGCAAATGAAATTAGGAATTGTAAAATACAAAATACAGCACGAGGGGAAAGAGAGTGGAAGATTTTTTGAAAAAGTTTGAAAATCGGGCTAAAAATACGTATATTATGATCATGGAGTACAATACAAACTTTTTATTATTTAATACTTGGAAAAATGTTGAGATAGTCTGTAGTCTGCAGACTGCAGAGGCAGATGCTTGGCTATATACTAATTTAATTTTTGAAGATACTTGGAACATGAACTATATAATTCAAATCTGCATGGACAAAGTTGATTTACACATAAAATCCTAGTTTTGTTCCTAATAAGTTAATTTTTGTTTGCAAAAGAAATCAACTTGAGCTCACAACTTTTGATTTTCTGTACAAGTTACTTTATACTTACATCTTACATGCCTACTTTTAACTCAATTTTTTGCCGGATTATTCAAGAGTTTTTTTCAATCATAATTTTTGAATCAAGCATAAAATAATCATGAACAGCATTTTGCAAGTTTAAATTTATTTAAGTACATATTTTACATCAAAGGCATAGCTCAAAATCTGATCATTACTTTAATATTATTATCTTGGACGAACTTGGGAGCAAAATGAAGAATCATACATAACATCTTTGTCTTTATCTTTGCCTTTTGTGTGGGACCAAAGGGAAAGTTGAGACAAAAGAAAGATTTCGAATTTTCTTCCTCGTTCTCTTGGAGAACTTCTCCAGTTCTTCAATGCATCCTCACTTTCATTTTCAGCTCCATCCTCAGCTTCATCAAAACTTATTGGTGTATACTTACTGTATATGACGCATGAATAAAGAGAGGATTGTTAGTATAATATAGAGAAGTAAAAGCAAATGAATTGATGAAGGTTGCACTTTTATAGAGATGATATCTTAGTTTCGAAGCTACTCAGATACTTGTTAGTGAAAAGAGCAGCAGCGTCGCGTGATCTTCGACAAACTTTTACTTTGACAGTGTCTTTTGTGTGGGGGTACGATACGTATTATGTATTATTTCCAATCTGTACAAATAATATTATAACATCTTGCATTTCTTCACATTTAAATGTCATGCCTTCAGCTCCTCTCCTCAAACTATCGGCAAGGTCAAAAACAGTCGAATTCAGCAGCAGCAGATATCGTGTAATTTTACTTATTTCACACATTTTAATCCTCTCCATCCTCAGTTCCTCGATGCACCAACCTACTCATATATGTACATAGATTTTAAGTTTTGCATGTTGAAGTAAACCAAAAACCAACAATCGTGGTAGCATTTGCTTCCGTTTCCTTGTTTCTCCACAATATTTCTCACTATTCTTCTATGTATACACACAAATGTTGAGTTGGCAACAACATTTAATAATTCCATAATTCGAGTACTAAAGGCAAAAGAGGAACTAAGGTTTGAGCGAAAAACATGGTTTGCTCCAAGGCCAAGGCCAATTTTGGCGAATCAGGCCAAAGCCAAACAAATTGAAACCAATTTACAGGCTCAAAGCAAACAGTTATACAACTAGACACTGTACACTGTATACATACATATTTGCCGCAGATTAGATTTTCGAAATTCCTCAATTTTAAAATCAAAAAGATGAGCACAAAAGTTCGTCTAGAGTCTAGAGTCGCGACTTTTACAAATGTTGAATCCTTCCTTGTCTCAAACCACCACCATCAATCCTTCTCTTTAGCATTTTTCCTATAATCAAAGTCACCTAAATCAAAATCCGATATTTTGCATCACACATACATGCATACATAAGAATGTCATACATGTTCAACCCATCCGCTACATTTTTACACCTTTAGATCATTCCCTACACATTATTGTATGTACGTTTTTGATTTTTGACAGACTTTGGATTGAGAGCGCCGGAAATTGTATTTTTTTTTGCCGGATTTCGATACACACACACATGCATAATATTTTTAGGATGTCATGAACCAATATATGCATTATGCATATTATGTACCGACACTGTTTTCCAAGGAGGCGTTTGCACAGTAAAAATAACTAGTAAAACATGGGAGATTCAAACAGCAGGCGTATATGTTTGTTTGGCTATCAGTAAGTAGTAAAGACTATTATACCTACGTAAAACGTATAATGTTTACAGTACAACACTAAATTCGGGGTAACGTACATAAAAAAAGAAAAAAGTCCACAATTTTTCACAACATCTTGCTGTGTTGCTTGTTTCTAGAGAATGTACATTGTACATTGTACCCACTTCCCAGACAATGTCTATATTTAAATGTCTCGTTTTGCGTCTAAAATTGTACGCCTTTAAAAATCATAGTCGGCTCTCCTTTGTTCCATTGGATTGAAATCAATACGCACAGAGAATATATTATTTGTCCAGACATTTTTACAGTTCGTTCAAAAAAAGTTTTACCTTCTCTCCTTACTTTCGCCGTACTCATAACTGATACAAACATAATAATATGCATATTATGCAGACATACTATGACGGAAGCAACGACAAACATTTATTTATGAATGGACACAATGAACCCGTGTACAGTGAACAGTATAGATTTTATCCTTGTGTGCCGAAATATGTACGTGCAAAACTGCTACAAAATTTTGAGAATATTTCCATTATTCATTTGCTTCCGTTTCCATGCATGCACAAATTGTAAAAATTACCCCACACACAGATAGCAGATTGGCAGACCTCGGTGAATAATGCCGGAAGGTTAACAACATTTTGAAACAAAATCATCTAGAAATCCCGTAGCGTACAGGAGGCGTCGCGTTTTTTTCAGATTTATACCGCACTCTTAAACTTTCCCGTTTTT
>JAQIVE010006601.1:0-11355 GCA_034698285.1 Sminthurinus bimaculatus | reverse complement strand
TGATGCAAAAGGAACACTTTGATGGGGTGAGCGCTTGGAAAATCAACAAAAGTGTCTTTCTGACGCAGTCTAATGTATATTGTATATGGTCGAAATGTAGTAAATTGATATGTAGTTGAATTGTTAATTGAAGACCTACACGCGCCGACGTCCCTCCCCATTACCCCTCATTTCTTGTCCTGTCATTATTGTCTGCTGGATCAAAAGTGTTGTTAACAAGTTGCCGTGGAACTCTATTCTCTACTCTACTACGTATGCAATACATAAAATACGCTAGTCTAAAAATTCAAGTTCAAATAGGGATAAATTTCAATTGATGGCAAGGATTGTGTTGGAAAGTTAATTAATCTTTGCATGCATGCATATATATGTGTGTACTATTGCTACTGAAATACCTGCATGTATCTGCGGTTAAAAGCTCGCGATAAACCTTTGTATCAATGTTTATTCTGGCTTTTGATGTAAGTACATGTAGCCACGCATACAGATACAGCATGTATATATAAAACTTTGCAAAAATCAAGAATTTACACGCTGAAACCAGTTTACATGAGAAGCAAATTGCCTATTGCTAATTTTTCAAGAAAATATATGATTTTGTATTTTACAGACCGATGTATTACGGTTTGAGGTGGTTAATATAGTTATTTTAAATCCATGTTGCCCATATGTAATTAGTACTGTGCGGTGGGATTCCGCAAAATTATTCTAAACACCAGCAATTTTGGCAAAAGATGTTGGTAAAGTTTGCAGTTTGCAGCTTTACAGAGAGCTATGGCTTTTCTTGAGAGTGGCCTTTTCACTTCATATCAGAACATACACATCAACCTGCGTCATCCAAAATTTACAAGTGTGGAGACGTTTTACCAGTATTTTATGCAAAGAAAACACCCCATGATTTGAGATTTGATAGATGCACAATGCACTTTGAAAGTTATTCTTGTACGTCATGTACGTCATAAATCAATAACGGATGACACAACCACAGGAGTGGTTTATAATATTTATTCACTACTTTTTCCGGAACGATGATAAAGGTTAGGGATTTTTAGTCTCTCTCAAGTTAAAAATGTTTGGTAAACGAGGCAACTGCATCTCCATATAGCACACATACATAAATACGCTGAGATTTGTACACAGATACAGATAGTTTTCTAATACAAACACACGGCTAAGAAATCTCAAAGTATAAGTGTTCGTCATGAAATTTATTATCAAAACAGATTATTTTTAGGGAGTGACAATGTCCAATACCGTTTACAGATTTTTGTACATCGTCATACCAATAGCTAATAAGTAATAAGCCTCCAAAACATGACGAAAATGAGATAGCCAGAAATTTTAATGCGCACACAAGTTCAATGCAATTCTCGCTATTTTGCGTACAAAGCTTTACAGAATTAGTTTGGGTAGTTGTTAGTACACATTTTGGCAGCAGATTTGGTACAGTTTGTGGAACGAAAGCATAAAAACTTCGTAAATTCGAAGGAACACAGGGCTGAGTCACCAAGGCGGCCTTTCTTTCCCTCTCATAAAGCCAGGTGAGTATGTAACTTCAAATGTGGACAATAGACATTGAAGATGACTCGAGTTTTATCACAAACATTTAAATGAATTTTTATAAGTAACATGTATAAAAAGGACATTAAAGCTTTCGAGTAGCAAAATTATTTAAGTAGCCAGTAGTTACTGATATTTGAAACTGAAAAAGGGGTCCGGTGCAAGCTATGAGCCTCATAATGTTTACATTTTTTGCTTGTATATTTTGTCGTTTAATTTGTCTCACACCAGGAGATAGCGATGAAAGAATTATGGTCCGATAGTGAAAAACATGAAGAGCATTTGCATTTTTTAGTACTTTCAATCGCTCATTGGATTGGAAACCCTGGTCACAAGAGATTGGCATTTATTGTAAACACATGCACAAAGGTAATGAATGAATGAAGTAGAGCAAGTAGAGTATAGGACCTGCTGTCAATTATGCATATTATATGTGTATCAGTTGAGTCTCTTGAGCTTTGAGAGTATCAACACGAGGTTTTCATTCAATCATTCATTCATCAGCAATAAACACCCAAGGGGCGATGATTTTCTTGATGATTAACTCTTGTACGTATGTATGGAAATTTTCCATTTGAGCTTATATGTAACACTTGATGCGCTAACAAGGACAGTGATCAGTGATGACAACTTTGCTTGTATGGGCGTTTTCCACAATATTGTCTATTTACATATGCAAATGAGTAACAGAAACCTCCGGAAGGATTTACGCAGTGAAAAAAATGGAGGTCGATTACAATTAAGTACTGTATAACACGTATTAATGAAAAGGAATGAACGCAAAGGGAAATATTTTTGCAAATTTTACGATTTTGTACTTTTTTTTACAAAATTGCCAACCTTTCTATTTTCTTTTTATTAACAACGATAACCTTTTATATGTACAACTATAGATTAATTAGCAACGTCTTACAATTAACAATCTTATGTCGTTTATCATTATCAATTAATTGTGTCTCGATATGCATGTTTTCACTTCGTATGTACATTATACATTATATTCATAGAATTGACATACTTGTCATGGTATTGAAAGGCACAACAAATGAGTGCAAGTTTGAGACTGACCAGTGATCGGTGACCACAGAGACGGAGATTTTTAAATTAATTACTTTGCATAACTTTCAGTACTTATGATTAAAATATTTTACGGTTTACAAATGTTAAATCTTTTCAATGTAATATTTGTTCTTTTATAGCTATGGAATTCAAACATTGTTAAAATCCGGTGGTTATATTCTTTGATTCGTTAATGTTACATATTATACGGCTGTAAACATAGTCACTTTAAGGAGCCATGTTGTCTAGAATCCATTCAAAGTACGACGAAATCCGAGCGTAGACTCCTGGAAGACCACCGATTCCGCACTGCACCGGCCCAAAACTAACGACTCCTAACTGGACAAATTTTAGTCCTGACGTTCCAAAGTTTATTGGGTAGATAAAAGGACCTCCTGAGTCTCCACTGCAGGAATCTTTTCCCTTTAACCCACCCGCGCACATCTACAAATATTTCAAGGATAAAGCATTGCAATTTCGTAAATGACAATTTTATACGAGTAAAAACATGTAGCGAATGCAAACTGTAAACATCAAGTTCAATGGGTCAAAGTGAAAGCTTGCTTTACTTTTAAAATATGAAATCAGATCAGCTGACTATCTCAAGTATTTACCTGCTTGTCGCTTATCTGTGCACGATTGCTGTACTTGGATTGACACTCTTCATTTGACAGCATGGGTAGGAATACTTCCTGCAGAGTTGTACTTCCTATTCCCAACAGGCAAAGGGGAAAAGGATTTTCAGTATAATTCCATTACAAAATATTATGCATTTACCTTTGTTTCTATCTGTCCATACGTGTAGCTTTAAATTTAGAACTCACCCTCGGCCCTATTTAAAATGAATTCGAAATCAAAAGGTAATTAGTAACAAGGTAATAATTGTGTAAGCATGTCTCTTAAATGCTTTGAAACAATGGTAAAAGTTTAAACTTGAATAAAAGTCATGTTCAAGCGATACCTATTCCATTTGGTTCTTCCCCAACCGGCGACTAGACTATAGGTAAAAAATGCAAAGAAATTAAACGTTTTCGATGTTAATCTAAAAAAACATTCTATAGAATTTCTCTGAAGCTTGAGTAGAAGGAACCACCATATAGTGAAGATTGTACTTAAATTACCCTTTCTTCCCGTTCAAGTTGGCCGGAAACAAACGACCAATGTTGTATTCTGTTTTAAATGGGAGGCAGATAGGACGAACCCAGTTTGAACCAAAGTCAATGTCGCGATCTACTCTAATTACGCCAATGTCGTTGAACTTGTCCTCTATAAACAATGTGGTAAATGACAAAAATGTTTAATTTTTGAGTTCGAGTTACGTTTTACGTTAAAGTTCAAGGAATTGTTGTACAATTGAATAGAAAAATTCTTTACCCGTGTTGTAGCGAGGGTGAGCAATGATCTTTTCAATTTTGTAGTCTGAGACTCTGGAGCATCCCAAAGGTGAACAGTCTTCATCAGTAGTTGTATTGTGTTCTCCTAGTCGAATCACTTCTCTGTGTAAACAAAAAAAGCAAAAACTTTTATTAGCTGAGAAATACAAATGACAACCCCCGTAAAATATATTCTCGAGTCACGAAGGAGATACATATGGCAGGCCAAAATAAATAACAACTCGTTGCTATGGAAATGCCATATACTAATATACAGACCTAATTCGTTTATTATTGCGGCCCGCCATATATTTTAGTTTTTATAACATTTTTACCCTATGGCGCTTTCTCCATACTTTAATATATAAAAAGCACCATAGAGTAAAAATATTATAAAAAACTAGAATAAATTTCCTTTCACTCCAGAATACACATCATAGCTTCTTTATTTACAAAAGTCATATTGTATACTGATGAAAATGTATGAAATTTATTACGGCACGTATTCGGGATCAATTTCTTCACTGCAATGGGCTGCCTATTAAACATAAAGGAAGATCAAATATGTCAAGTCAATGGAATAAATAGATTATGCATTATGTTAGATAGTCCAAATTCGCCGAAAATGCCGATAAAAACTTACAGTAAGAACATAACGCTTTGAAATCACAGTAGCGGAGCAGTAGAATTCTACTTCGTCCGTCTCGGTATCTGATCAAAAAAATTGAGGCAAAATTAGTTCACTATTGTCATTTTATTGTCTGTTGTAATTTAAAATCAATATTACATCTGTACTTACTTCTGTATCCGATTCTTGCCATCCATGGGTGACCTAAAATGAGATCACGATCCTTTTTTCAATTAGCATGTTTAATATTTCATGTGGATACACAATAAACGTTGTTAAGGTAAAAAATATGCTAAATGTAGCGTTATTCACATAAATGTTTTTACCTCCGTGTGAAGCATCCTTTCCTCCGACAATATGATCTTCACTTCGGACATTACCACAGTCTTCAATTGACGGCAGCAATTTGAAGCTTGGATGTGTTTTGTAGGAAATTCCGTTGTTATTATTGGTGTTCTTATTGTTAGTTACTCGATTTTGATTTTGGGGTTTGGACGATGATTCTCCATTCCATTCTGAGGCACTAGACGAATGAGCCCCGGAATTAGTTTGGAACTGTTGAGAAGGAGCTTTCAAATTAGTGAAAGACGTTGTATCGGTCGAATGCCCATGTCCTTGCCCATTCTGTGGTGGCCTTCTGTTTTGGTTTGCAGCGGCCTGTTGCAGTTGGGGCGGAAGTTTGCCCACAACTTCATTTAATGGACAACACACTTTTGGATTTTGAAAGTCACACGTTAGCTTTTGCAGTAGCCGAATTTCTGCCCCTGATATCTGTGGGGACTTCAAAATGGCCAGAAATGCTGGACACTCTTCAAACTGGACACATCTTCCAACTGCATTATTCACCGAGTTGCATGGAATTTCTATAAAAAACACAGTAGGCTATATTTTCAACAGCTTCCCAAAGTTGCCATGAAATACAGAAAAGGTGTATGGTTACATTGTGAATTTTATAATCAGTCACCTGTGCATTTGCTTGCAACCGCAAACAGTCCCAACACTAAAACAGTAATCGTTGACGACTCAATGAAAAAGCTGCTGGCCCGATTCGTCCTCCGTACCCACGGCATTATTTTCTATCTCCTGAGGAAGAAACTAGAGAAAAATTAACCCGAATTTTAGTTCAGTTATCTTTTAGGTCTGAACGAAATCATTGACAAGCACGAGGACGAGCAAAGTCAACCTTTATAGATTTTTCCCTACTGTCAAAATCGAATCCTCTCCTCAGCAGTTTATAAACTACACAGACACACTGTGACGGCAAACAAAAGCAAAAGGATATTATTGTTGAACTGTCTGTCAAAACTAAGGAGCAACTATACTAGCTAAGATTGTGTATGCTACAAAACCAGCGAACCAAAGTGCTAGAGTGTTAAAGGTAAAAAAGCTAAAAAACTATAAATAAATGACGGCAGCAAAAGCTGCATTTACGCCCGTAACTTGGCAAGCAGGAGATAAACTGGTAATACTTATTTACAACAATAACAAGACATTAAAATCATGAGCATGGTCATGGTCAGGGATAATAACACGAGAATAGACAGTTAATTCCCTCCAATTTACACTCACTTTACACTTGCATTGCATTTGCATCATCATGATCGACACTATCTAACTAAATGCAGGTAATAAACCTGCCAAATAACATAAAAAAACTGTTTGACTGTTTCCCTTCTTTTACTACGAGTCGGTATCAGTTCGACAGATCTCATTGATGAGAAGAACACTCCTGAGGGAAATTTCCATAATTCAATTGCGTCTACAACTGAGAAATTCCCCAATCTTTTTTCAACGATAGGTAACCAACCACCACAAACTATGTATATATACACACCAAACTAAAGCGAACGAAACAAGTTTAAGTGTGATTATAATCTTTCAAGTTTGTATGTAAATGATGTCTAATGTATAACAATCTAAAATCAATCAGTTCAAATTGACTTAATCCTCTTTACACAAAGTATAATGTATAGCAAGCACTATTTATATTTACCCATGTATGTATAAGTAGGTGAGTAGCAGTGCAAAATAAATATGTAATGATCACTTACCAAAAACATGCACCACTTGATTTTCTTATTACTGCAAACGCACCCAAGTCAGGGACAAGACACGAAAGACACAGAGACAGAGGAGCCACGAAATTGTTGCAATTTTTATGAGTTTTTCCAACTCTGCTTGACTGAGTCCAGTAACAACAATCAGAAATAAGGACAATAAAAAGGTATATAATAAAATGTATAGCAGTATATAATAAAATTGTGCGTGTGTGTATATTGTAGTTATGGGTGCATGTATCGTGTTTTGTCTATGTATCTTTCCGTTTTTGAGCTTAGAGTTTAGTTTAGTTACTTCATGTGAGTAAGCCTGGGGCACTGACGATATAATAAGTAATTATAATCATGTATACTTGTATGTATTTGCATTTTATATGTAAATATTATACGTATTTTTTGACTATGTATACTTGGTCTTGGGAATTATTAACAATAAACGCTCTTCGATACATACAAAAATACCCAAACATCTCCTTTTCTTCTGTCTACTGCTATACACGGTAAGTACGTATACAGATACAGTGATAAGATTCCTTGTTCGTGTGAATCATTTGCAAAAATATACACAGAGCGATTCGAGAATATGAAAAAAATGTAGAATATAATATGCATAGAATGAAGAGGGGATGTAATGTGTGTACATTTTGCAAAATTGCAACTCTGAAATATTATGCATGGCATATTATATTATGTACAGTACCAGTACCAGTCAAACAAGTTAACTAGATACTATCCTTCTCATGATTTCCTAGCTACCTTCTCCGCTCCTGCTCCTATAACCTCAGCATGCGAATAAACTATTGTGTACGACGACGATGAGAATTGTAGGTAGTTTTTTGTGGGAGAAAAATGAATATTTGTAGATATTACACGCATCACAAAAATCGTATGTATTTAGTATGTAATGGACAGAGCGAATAAATAAACGCAATAGATAGCGATACATACATAGATAAAATATGCTATCCATTATCCATATGCACGTGCAGAATTGGTAGATATATTTCTTCAAAATTTCCAGTATGTAACATCGTCAATTGCCATTCCACCCACAGCAAAGCGTACTTGTATATGCTTATAGAACTATTGTATACACTCAAATACCTATTACTTTTGCGAATCATGCATACTATACACAATACATGTTATGCTTTCGCGGTTTTCCGATTTTGTTTCCGCTTCAGGGGTTAAAATTGTTTCGTTTTGAATGTACAAACTCCATGAAAATTTGTAATACCCGTAGGAAACTTGATTTCTGTCACAATGTTTCGACGCAGTACTGAGCCCACGTGACGCACCATAAATGTATGTGTAATGTGTAGATATGCTTAGATTCCATTGCACTTGTTGCCCTTTGAATTGGGATACATAGTAGATACAAATATAGACATTTCATCTTTCTCCCTCTCATATTCAAAGACTTAAAGGTTAAAAGTAGTAAAATTATTTATTTTTTCAATAATAATTGACATTTATTTACAAAACGAATAAGTACGTCCTTTATCATCTGTACGACTTTTTAAATAATGTATACAAGTACTATAATCAATAATACATGTACGAAGAATTTTTTTAAAGCTATGTTACTATACGCTTACCTACTTGCATTCACATTTTTGCAGACCGAGCAACAACAAGACATTAAATTTATATTTACATCTTTAGATCGAAAAATCAAAAACGGGCCTTCCTATGCGAGGGATGATTTTTATAGCTGTTAATTGTAAAAAATATATTGTCACGTATTAAGCATACAAAAATCGTATTTAAGCATAGGAGGAAAACGGGAAAGTTTTTTATTTTATGACTGACAATGAGCAAGAGTCCAAATGACGTAAAATTACATTTGACGTTAGCTCTCAGCGCTCGACATCCACATACATATTGTACAAAATTTTGAGATAAGAAAGCGAAGTTTTCCTTGTCGTATTTTAAGGTTCTATACTGTCCAGAATCCAGTCCTGTAACGCAAGTAAATAAAAATGGAAAAATAAATGAGATACTTCAAGTATTTTGAGACTCGAGACAAACTAAACCTATTCTAATACAAAATTACCAAGTATTGAGATACGCGAGCGTAAACTCCAGGAAGGCCTCCAATTCCGCATTGAACGGGGCCGAAACTTACAATCCCTGTGAATCAAATGACACAATTAGCTTTATTCTGAGTTGCTCAAACGCTTTTTTTTGTGAATTGTGCGGAATTTCTTACCTAATTGGAAGTATTTCGTTCTCTTAGTTGCTTCATGGATTGTTTTTAGTGCAACCAATGGACCTCCTAAATAAATCAAACACATCAGAGATCGTAGACCGTTAGACTACTACAATGAAATACAAGTTAACGAGCTGTCCAAAAACTACAGATTATTGAATATTTACTGACCTGAGTCTCCCGCACACGAATCTTTATTTACCTCTCCTCCTGCACAAATCTGCTTTGGAGAAATGGTAACTCTCCTTGAATAGATTTTTTGACACTCTTGGTTTGTTTTTAAGGGAAGGGTGACTTCAAGTAATTTATCACTTCCTTCATTTTTGTCTGAAAAATGTAATTTGTCACTTGTCAGTCTCATACAGAAATGATACATCAGACAGATGCATAAAAACTAAACTGATTTTCCTTAAAGTAAATTAGCATAAAATAAAAAAAACGTTACTCACTTGCAACAGTTCTGCCCCAACCTAAAAGTAAGCAAATTGAGTTGAAAAAAATTGATTAAAGATTACATGAATGTAGGTATAATGAGATTTTTTTTTTGATTTTACCTGCGACGACAGCTTTGTTTTCATCAACTCCCCGGGGCAAGGTAAAGTTTTCAATTCCATATTCTTTGAAAAAAGGAAGACACAGCGGCCTCACAAAAACTAAATATACAAATCGTTGGTTACATTCTCAAACGTTTTTCATAGCGACTGTAAATTGTACATTGTACATAGATTTGACATTTCCCATTAATCACCAGAAAAAATGGCTGGACTTACATGAGCTAAAAGAAATGTCTCTGTCCACACGAATTAAGCTTATGTCATTTTGCTTCGTTGACGTACTATAGCTTTTGTGGGCAATAACCTTCTCGATTTTATAATCTTCGGGCTTGAAGCATAAACCCCATTCCGCGTTACAATCTTCATCCTTTGAAGCATCATTTTCTCCCAGACGCACCGAGTACCTGCAAAGACAAAGAGAATGTAGAATAGTTATTTCAGCACCGCTGAACAAAGAAAGTACAAAAAATGAAAAACTGAAAGGAAAACGAAGTAAAAGTTATATTTTCATTGTAAGTATATAGGTATGCCTGCATTCAAAACTTACGGAATAAATTCATCAAGGCCTTCGGTACAATGTGCAGCTATAGTTTAAAAAATCGGTAAATGATGTGGTATTTAATCAAGTTGCATGTTTGCATGTATTTTATTGTAAGATCACCACAAATACTTTAAAGACATGATTACCTGTCAAAATGTACCTCTTGCTAATTATTGAAGCGGCACAATAATACGTCAGTTTAGGGGAACCAGACTCTATATAAACCCAACGAACAAAAAATTGTCAATATGCATAGAGAAACAATTGGTAAAATTCACAATTTTTATAGTTATCACATTCTTGCATACTTTGGTATCCAACACGAGCCATCCATGGAAATTTTCCAGGTTCTACAGCCGTTCCTCCCACCTAGTAAAAGTAGTTGTGAACGAAATTAAAATAAACTGTCAAAGTCAATTCATTCGAAAAAGGCAAAAGGCTCCTCAAAAATTTATAAGAAAAATTAAAACATAACATGAGGGAGAAGAGAGAATGTTAAACGTACAACTCGATCACCACTGACAAACACTTCACTACACTCTTTCAGTGTTGGAAGATACTTGAAATTCCGATGCGAGCTGTAGTCCGGAGCAGAGTCTCCATTGGCAACGGGTTGCGGTCCAAAAATTAACGAAACAGGTGTTGTACTTTGTGTAGTTGTTGTCGTGGAAGAAGACGCCGTGGTTTTTTCTGTCGTCGAAGAGTTCACTGAATTTTTTTCTCCTCCAGATGCCGAAAACCGAACTGAATGGAGAGGCGGAGGGTCAATGAATTTTGTTGGACAGCAAACCTAAAAGCAGGATGAATTTTGTAATCAAGAATTTGTAGAAAGTAAAAAAAGTTTTCCTGCTCAAATAAATTCATAAATACTCCTTAGTTTAATTTGAAAGATTGTACTCGGTCATATTATTAATTATTGTGCACATGCCTTTGGATCGGAATTTTGGTCGAATCCACATGTCAAACGCTGCAGTTGGCGGAGTTCTTGAGCCGTTGGAGATTTTTGTAGCAGGCTAAACAGTGGAGGGCATGTTGTGATTACAACACATTGCCCAACTTGTCGATTGTACGATCTACATTGCTCTGATAATTAGAATGATGATTTAGGCATAAAAACATACAAAAGCTATTTGTAAGTCAAATATTTATACAAAAAAATTAATTAATTAATTAATTAAATGAATTATTTTAGTTAAACAAACTTTGTTTTCTGGTAAATACATAAATTTTTTAATTGCTTATGTACTATTAATTACATAAAGTTGAGCATTTTTTTTACCTTTTATAAAATGAAAATGAGAAGTCATATAATAAATTTATTCATGAATATAAAATATGTAAGAACTATAGCCTAAAAGATAATAAATTTTT
>JAQIVE010006600.1:0-11356 GCA_034698285.1 Sminthurinus bimaculatus | reverse complement strand
GAGTTGCGAAACAAAAAAGAGTAAAACTTTAAACCCGACTTTAGTAAAATAATTTACGTGCAGTCGAAGTTTTCTGTGAATTTACAATTTATTCTTAAATGTGCTGTTTGATTTGCCCTCTTATACAAAGTACACATAAATTTCTATGAATTTTTACATATTATGTACATCTGGATAAAATTGATACGCACTACGATATTTTTGGATACAGGAATTTCAAATGTGCCTTAACCAGAACTTTGCAAGATTTGCTTCGGCCCTCTCAAAATATTACCATCCATGCTTGTGAACCCGTACAAAAGTTTGCATGCAGATTTTATTGTTCATTTTCCATTATAGTTTTCATGTTGATGGTTCATATCTGGACTTTTAGAAATATCCACGAGGAAGGCGCGATCAAGTGAATAAATGAAAGTGGGGGAAAAGTCAGAATGTGATGAGTGAAAGCTTTCTCAACACAACATGCTTATATATTATATATGTACAGTGAAAGTACATACCTACTACCTACACAGAAAAAAAGGAAACAAGGCATTAGATGCGCTGTGGGCTAAAGACAGAACTTTCAACAGAGGTATTTGTAAAGGTAGAACAAGACGAAGACGAAGAAAAAAAAGAAATATTAATAAGAAGTACACATACATACTACATACAGACTGAAAGCAGAGCAGTATAGAATATAGAAAAAGATACAAAGTACTGCCAGCTCAAAACTAAGTTGCTCTTTTCCCTGCTGCTTTCTCTGTATACATCATGGTGAGAACGTATAGCGAGTAAAGTGCCCTTTATTTACCGGGGAGCAGTACAAAAGCATATGCAGTTATTTCATATTTCCAAGACAGTGGTGCTGAGAGCACAATATCACACTACCATAATACAGAATATGTATACATTATACATACATACATATGTTCTGTCTCCTTCCTTATATACAGATATAATAGTATATAGCCTCACATTCCAGCGTGTATGAATTTGACGGGAAAGGATAGAATAGAGGCAAAGAGCAAGACAGAGACAGAGACAGAGAGAAACAGGCAGAGCAGAACAGAAAGAGAGTGAGAGAGCAAGAGAGAGAGAGAGAATAAGAGGGGAAAGAATGGAGAATTCCAGGGAAAGCGGCGCGTCGTCGTCAGCTTCGTCCTTCCTTCCTTGCTTTGTTGCTGGCTCTTCTACCATCTACATACATGCATACATATTACGGACGAATTTGCTTCTTTACATACAGAAAAGTAGGGTGGAAGGGAAAGGCAAAGAAGTACCATAATTTGCATATCTACATGCATAATATTTACATATGCATAGTACACAGTACACAGTACACAGTTTTTCTCCAGTCTCTTGAACCTTCTTCTCTGCTTCTCCTCCTTCATGTTCATGGTCTCCTCATCCACATTCATAATATTCCTGCTTAGTAAGATGCACCAACTCGAGCTGTACACTGTATAATAATAGAAAATGGAGATTTTATACTGTATACTGTATAAACATACATGTATAAAGAATACAGACACATAGACAGACAGTCAGTCAGCAGATATTTGGATTTGTTTTTGTATTTGTGGTGTATATAACTTGAAAATGTGTATATAAAATATACAATGTAGTCAGCACATAGAGACAGAGTGAGAGAAAGAAAGAGAGAGAGAGAGAGTGAGCGAGAGAGAAAGCTGCGGGTGTATAAATAAATGGGGCCGTCTGTAAGTTGCACAGCTCTCTGTCATTAATCATTGCATTCAGCGTCGGGGCTGCTTGTGTATGACAGCAATTGCTCTTTAAGCTCCTCCACGCACACACACACATACACACACAAAACAACTACACAACTATTATTATTGTACACATAGATACACACACATGCATATAATATATGTATTGTATTGTGCAGGCTATATTACTCCGCCTTTACTCTTTCTCTTCGTCTTCTCCCTTTTCGCTTTTCACTCGCCACATTATTTTACCTTCAAACACTACTAATATGAGCTCCGACTCCTCTCTGCACTCTATACTCTGGCAGAGTGCAGAAACTATTCTATTCTACAAACTACGCACCAGAAACCATCATTACTAATATGATTTTCTAGTATAGTTTTTTCCCTGGCGTTTTTCTGCTCCACTCCTCCCCAAATTTCAGAGAGACAATGCAAACTACAATTTTTCGTTTGTCAAGTTTCCTCGCATAACTACATAATATATCTAATATGATGATGTTGTATAGTACAATAATATTATTGTCTATATATGTAGCTTCTTTATCTATCGTCGACGATGAGGACGAGGACTAATTCTGTTGTGGGAGATGCCACAGTGTGAGGAATCAAAGCATTATATTATATTATATTATGTATTATTTATGTATAGGCGCAGGGCTTTGACAGCTCGACTGCACTTTGTCAGTTTGAGTGGGAATTTAAATGTGTAATTTTACTTGTCTCTCTTCTGTTCAACGAGGGAAATTCGTTGTTTCCTTTAAACAAAAAAGAATGGGTTTTTGTCGTTTAGATACACAAAATGTTGCAAGAAATTAGAATGTGAATTTTTTTAAATGATGATATGCAGATTTTGATAAAATGTATGCAAATTTTGTGGTTGAGAGGTATTTCACAAGAAGGTATTTTAAGACTCAAAAGTGCATCTCAAGGTTTCCCAGGGCCTTTCTCTAACTTTCAAGAACTTTTGTGGGAAGTTTAACTTTATTAGGCTTGTGAAATGTAGATATTATGTATTATGCACAGTGTGGCGAGGGAAACGAGAAGCAGCTCTGCTAAAAATATACATAAATGGATAGTAAAAAATCAAGAGAAAGTCACCGTGTGTATGTACAAAAAATGTATTTTATTTTAATTTAATTATAATATGCTCCATGTTTATTGTCTGGTGTATTTTTCTGTGATGAATTTTCTGACTCTGCTCCAGAATCTGATACATAGATCTCCAGGCTCATAATATCCAGCAGTATGAAGTATAACACAATTTGGAAAATTGGCCAGGATTGTGCAAATCCTGGGGTGCATACATACATATGTATTTTGCAATTTGGTCTGACTTTTGGTTCGAAACACGTGATTGAAGAAATTATTTTGCACCAGGGCTGTAATATGTATAGATTCTATATATATTCTGCATTATGAATGTACAAAGTATGAACTTGCGATATGATAAATGAGTGCGTGTGAAAAGTGAAGAAATGAAATCAAGGATGGAATGAATTCTTCTCCGGCTTCTTCGTATGTATGTAACCCTCAATCTTTGATATTACTACGTATGTACATACGTACCTATTATATAGATGGATATAAGTATATAGTATATACATACATATACGCGTGTGAGCGAGTGGTTGGCTGCAGAATGGTTGAGTATGGTTGAATTGAGACTTGAAACTTGAGAATTGAGAGAGCGAGTGAGACACTTTCTGCTAGACTGACTGCTAATCTCCTCTCTCGCTCCGTTGGCTCTCACGATCCGAGACTGGCAAAGTGTCTATGTACTATGTATTACAATGTATGTGTGTATGTGTATTTGCTGGAACTTGAACTGGAGCTGAAGTTGAGGCTGAAGCCGAAGATGCTTCACTCAAGGCAGACGACGACGACGAAGACGACGAGTCCTGGATGTTGAATGATGATGGGAAATTACACATGAAAATCTTGGACTTTTCTTCCCACTTTTACCTTTTATATGTATGTAGTATGTATGTTATGTATGATTTACGTACGTCGTATTACGTACCTTCATCTTTTCATTTCGCTCGCTCATGTACACACATCTTTGTACATTGTACACTGTACATACAGCCAATAGCCAACTTTAAACTCTGAGGTGAGGTGTAAGTACAATGTACAACATACAGAAATTGCTACACATTGATAAAATGTCAATGCTGATCATGGCTATGGTGCATGATGCATGATGTCAATCTACGCTTTTATACCGTAAAAGCTCAATTAAGCGCTCGTCCACAAAAAACGCCCGGATTTTTTCATTTATCTTTTTAGATGGAGAAAATGTCTCCAAAGCTACCTGTCAGCCTGACAAAATTTGCAAGCAAAAAAGTCTTGATCATTAATTAAGTGTTTATGGTACATTTTTAAATATGCTTGATATTCTTCCCATTTTCAAGGGTAGGTGAATTTATTTCCCCGGAAGGTTTTTCAAAGGGTCAAGTTAAAAATGAAATGCTTTATTCACGATACATTTCCCCCCGAAATTATGATGGTGTGGAATTTGGGAATTTCAGAGTTATGAAAAGCTGACAATTTTTCACGTGTTTATTATTGTTAGACGCCGTGAAGAGTATAGAGTCCAGCACATACAACATACATACATAGTCAAAAGCGTTTGGTGTGGATAAAAAAAGTAAAAGATGGAATCAAGTTCAAATATTGACAAAGGGCAAATGGAAGGAAGGAGTAGTAGTAGTAGTAGTTCAGGAAAGGTAACAAATAAGGTTGGAAGTTGGAATGATGGGCTGCTGCTGAAATTTAAAGATAAGAAAAAAACTGACGATGACCGTCACTTTGACGATGGTCATGATGACAGTATAAACACTCAAAACGCTGTCCGGTCGTCCCTGATGGCAAAAACAGTGAGAAAATGGTGAAATGTGAAAATGCCAAAGCCAAAATGTGTATCATCCATCAGTAACTTCAACTTGAGACTTTTCCTCTATCTTTTATCTGTCTCTGTCTCACAAAGACAAACACTTGAGGGAAACACACAAGTAAAAATATTTCAAGTGCCCGCAGTTTCCTCCGTTTGTCAATGTACGTGTATGCATTGCACATACTTATGCTTATGCTTAAACCCGCGGGTTTTTTTTGTATACCTACATTTGAAAATTCGTAATAGTTCCGTACAGTTGTGTAATAGGGATAATATTTAATTTAACAAAAAATCTTCAGTCCTATTTTGTTTTGTGTACCTACTGTTGAAATTTGGTGGACACTTTTTCTTCGATTTTGGAAAATTGAAATCGTGCATAATATTTTGATAGGAAAATTTCCCAGGTCTCTCCCAGGAACTTGTTCCCTGTTTTTATCGGATACATACATTCGATTCGGAGGGAAAACAAAAAGAGGCAGCAGAGAGAAAGACAGGGTAAAAGGCAAAGCAAGATGTGAGATGGGAGATTCGAGGATTCGAGGCGAGGTGAAAGATCTTGGATGTTGGATGTTAGATCTTGGTGGTGGTGGACAAAGGGGGAGCGGAAATAAAATATGAAGATTTATGTGTGAGCGACTGAGAGAAAAGAGAGTGCGGACATAAATACGCTTTTATTTTCACAGTGAATAACATTCGACACTCGACTTGTTTTGAATGCCTTTCCTCTTCTTGTTCTCTCTCTCTCTCTCTCTTCTCGTCCTCGGTGAACTTAAGCTGCGGAAAGGGAGAGAGAGAGAGAGAGAGCGAAAAAAAAGAATAGGAAGAGAGAGTTGACTTTCATGTCGATTATGGATGGAGTTTTCTTGCTTTTGCTTCTTACTTTTTGGTCCATTGGATGGATTCGATATTCACTGTCTATGTTGAATGTCCCAAGTCCAGCACCAGCTCAGTGTTCAGTGTTCAGTGCTGTTCACGTGTTCTTTGTCCGTATCAGCTTATTTTCTATTTTCCATGTCCGAGGATTATCTTGCCTTTCTCTCTCTATTTCTGTGTGTGTGTGTGTTTCTACGTGTCCAACACTTAGAGATGGCCATTGTCCATTGTCCAGTTGTCCAGAGTTGTGCACTTTTTCTTGTGCACGCTTGTCTCGCCTTTCTCTCACCCTAAATAAGCTCAATAAGAACAAACAGCCATTCTCTGTCAAACAATTGCAATTTTCCCACGTCCCCTTTCCTCTTGCTTTTCTAAACAATTCCATACGTACAATCTTCAACATCACTATACATTCATTTTACATAACTACACTGCAAAGTACACAGTACACTGGACTAGGACTTTAAATCCTTTTCCAGTCCAGCTAAAAATTCAAATTTGCTGTGGATATTTACAATGCATCAGGAAAAAGGAAAGAAAACGGAATTGAAAATGATAAAAAACATGTTATGACCATTATTATTATTTTTATTATATAAGTATATACCAATGATGTGAAACATGGAGAAATGGAGTGGAATTGAGAATGGGACAGAAATTGGGATAATGATGCTTATAAATGCACAAACGACCGGTATACATATATTGGTCATATTTGAGTAAAGGCGAAGAATTGAAATAGGAACATAATATGTATAAGGGTTGATCATATTCATATTTAATAATGTCGTATATGTAATATATATACATACAATATTATAATGATGAGAGCCAAGATGCTGATTGCTGGGCTCATTATACATTAGACACGAAAATGTGTACATAGTTCTACGTGATTTTTTGCATTCTTTCCACTTTCTCATTTCCATTATTTACCATGACGTGACCTTTTTTAAACATTGAACAAGGAAAAGAATTTTATTTCGAACGATAACGATATCCTGGGAACTTTTTTATTCTCTGTTTGAAAATCTGGTGTTTGTATAGTACCTAATAAGCAGGTCAATTTTTGAACGTTTTTTGAAAATTATACATTTTTTTGCCTCGCCGGCACAAAAATACTAGATGCGTATAAAAAAATAGAAAAAACGAAGAATTGAGAAATGAAGACGAAAAATTAAATGTAAAATTGAAAGTTATTACTGTATTATTATTTTTTGTTGTTAACCTGATGGAAGTTGATTTTGAACTTGATATTAATAATAAATGTATTATAATTTATAATACAGAGTATGTATTGTGGTTTATGGAGAAGTTTGGAAAAATTCGGGAGCCATTTGAATTTTGAGTGTGTCTGTATGTGTATTTACACACATTTTTTTCCAATTTTGACTCTCCTGTTTGTGATGGGAATGGATGTGGAAAAAATTCAGGAGTTAGGCGTGGAGAGGTCAAAGTGAGATGGAGAAAAAAGGTGAGAGCATAACTATTATAGGATGTTTGACATATGAGCCTTTTGCTCCTCTCTCGTCAATTTATTCCGTCCTAATACATATGTGTGTATAATAAAACGGAGGCAGAGTCAAGTTGGTTGACTTGGAAAAGGAGAGAGAGAGAGAGAGATCAGTGCAAGTGCATTAACAGCCATTTATCCATTGGATCGGCACACTCAATATTAATATGACAATTCGCATCCCACTCCGTTTTCCGACTTTCTCTCCTTCTCTATCCATCCCATAGATAGATAGATAGATAGATTAGTCATATTTTTTTGGCTTCTGACTTTCAACTTGTAAGTAAGTACATCAACTATCAACGCTCTCTCAATTCTCAATATATTTACTTACTTATCCACATACACAATAATACGACTTTCTCCAGCAGAACAGAAGTCACCCCCTCTTCTATGATAATAGTAATGCTTCATCTCGTCTTGCTATCGTACATATGTACTTGCTTCATATAATGTAGGTACCGACTACCGACCATCTTTTTTCTGCTTAGGCCTGTGCCTGGCACGTCAAATTTATATTCCCCTTGCCAATTCTATGTGTGTAGTGTGTATGTATAATATTATGCTCTTTTTGGAAAATTCTCTCTTTTTATTGTAAAATCCGACAACTCACACAAAGAAACTTGAAGAGATAGCAGATAGCAGACATATTTACATACACACATCAAAATACAGAGTATTAGTCCATGGAATTGTGAAGGAGTCTTCAATACTATATGTACTTATTGGATTCATTCATTCAAAGAGTAATAATTTATTCTAATTCCATCAAGGATCAAAAGCAGCCTTTAGGAAATCTTGATTTATCCATGGCACATAATTTTTTAGAAATATTTATATTATGCATTATGTTTGCCGGCTGGTATTTTGAGACAAGATTTTGACACCAAAATTTCCTACAGTGTAAAATCTGGGACAAAAAAGCTGGTGAAAGTAATTTTGTGGTTCCACAACATTCAAGTTGAACTTGTCAAACTGAAATTAAAGCCCACAGAATATCGGGAGGAAAATGTATTTACTTGTTTGTGAAGATGAAACCTACGTAAAAACTGTGGTAAAATAAAATACTAAGTATACATAATAAATATGTATAGCACAACATAATATACTGATATAATAATACATATTATACGTTGTATCAATACACTCACGAGAGAAATACATAGTTATTGATTTTCTTATCCCGCTACTATTTTCCGTTCGATTCTTTCCACGTGCAAAAGTACCCAAGTTTCCATTTCTGTTGTATGTATATGTGTATGTAATTCTTCCATGTCCATTTTATACACATACACAATACACATAAACAACAAGAGTATTACTCAGGTAGCTTTTTTTGCTGAGACTTTCGTTTTTTCACTTCCTGATGTTACTCTTCATTGTTTTTCCTTTTTTATTTTTTTATTTCGTTGCATGTACATGTATGTATGTACATCTAATCTGGAGAATGATAAAATGGCTGTATGTATAAGCATTTGCTTATTTCTCAAGATGTTTTTGTGTTCTCTGGTGTGGCTATTGTGGCCTTTCTCATTATTCGGATCGGAAATCGGAAATGATAATTATTTCTCTCTTTCCCCTTTTTCCTGCCTTGGACCTCTCAAGTCTCAAGTCCTTTACATCTCCATTCTATACTGTATACTCTGTGTGTTGAGCAGTTACAATGTTTGGAGAATGGAGAAGGCTGTGGCGAAAAGAGAAACAAAATAAATCTTGAGGTGAAAAAAAGAGTGAGAAATTTAGCAACTTGTCACCTCCAAAGAGAATTAACGGCTAACGAGGTGCGGGGTTTGCTGTGTGTACTGGCGAAAGGTGGACACTGTCCAGTTTATTTATTGCTGGAATTTATTACGCCAAAGTAGTTCCTCCCTCCTCTAGTCCAACCTTTATCTTCGTCACTATTTTCATTAGCCTTACGATTACCTATAGGATTGCGGACCAGCGTTAGAAAAAAAGAAGTGCATAATGTTGATAAAATTGAAACATACATCACACGTCCTTGTCAATTTTGTTTTTCAGCGGATTTTTCAAAACAGTTTTTGAATTTGTGAATTTTTAAAATTCAATTTTGAAGTTTTTAATTTTTAATTAAGTATAAGAGGAATATGGAATAAGAACTTGGATTTGAGTTTGTCTTGAAATTTAATTATTTTAACCTGTTTTGTGCCACTTTGTTTTGTTACAGCTTGTAAACGAAAGGACGATCAACAGACTCAAGCGGAGCATCCGCCAGCACCCAAGAAACCTCGTCTAGTTTTCACCGATTTGCAACGCCGAACCTTGCAAGCCATCTTTAAGGTAAATTATTTAAAAAAAAGCTTGCAATAAACTTACATACTTAATATATGTACTGATAATACTATTACTTTTTTACAATATTTTATAATTATGATACCTGTACATTTCAAAAATGAAAAAAATACTAATAATATTCTTGGACTAAAAAGGAGACGAAGCGACCGTCAAAGGAGATGCAGGTGACAATCGCCCGTCAACTGGGTCTGGAGCCGACGACCGTGGGCAACTTCTTTATGAATGCCCGTCGTCGCTCCATGGACAAGTGGAAGGAGGAGAATGAACCTAAAGTGACTAGTCAATCAGGCTCGAACGGAAACTCGTCAGGGAGTAATGCCTCAAATCAAACCGTCAGCCAGCAACAGCAGCAACAACAACAACAGCAACAAATAAGTCATATTGGTGGTGGGACGGTGCATTTGACCCAGGTCGTTACCGTTCACCACACTGGCCTCTCAGCAGGTCAACAGAATGATTCTGACGCCTTGTGACATAACACCGCCTCCTCTCAACCCATTACCCTCTTTCTTAAGTAGCCTTCACACACACAAATAAAAATCAAACAAATCTACAAATATGAATTAGTCAAAAATAATAATTAATTAACTAATTAAAGAACTATACAAACTAATAACAATAATTAGATCATAATAATATATTATTATACACTACAAAGGAAAAAAACTCACATCAAATCAAACTATCAAACCTATAATGATAATTTTTAACCATATATATATATTATACTTAAGAAGAGTGTTTTAATGTTTTAATGTTCGTTCTCATCGCACTTGAATTCTTTTTAAAAAATATAATACTGTGTAAGTTTTATTTTGTATTTAACTTTAACCTTTAACGATCCTCTTCATCTTGAACTTTGTATTCATCGCCGTGTTATCAAAAGTGTCACAAACATATTTATAACAATGAGAAGAAAACATTTTGGACATTATAATCACCACTCATTCAGTCAAGTCCTAAGAACCTGAAGAAGATCATAAAAACAGTGTTGATACTATATTATTTATGTTGTTCTAGTTGAAATCCACAACGTGATTATTTATTTTTATTACTCCTAGATTGTATTAAATCATTCCAAGTTTCCTCAAGAACTGTAGGACGAACGAATTGAAAAACAGCATTCCGAACAAAGGAAACCCACAGTCAACAGTATTGAAAGTTAAAGATATAAAACGGATGATTTATAGTTTATGGTGTTCTAGTTTTAGTTCAAAAACGTCGTTTTTTAAGGTAGGTACATTACAATAGGTTACAAAATGTATTAGAATCCTGTATTATTATGATCCTAGTCGAAGCCGGAGGTTCGAAGGAGCAGGTCGAAAGTTAAATGCCGATATTGATATGTAAAGGCACAGTTTTCGGACTTCGACTCGAACTTTTTAGTGGTTATCTTTAACATTTCATCGAAATAACTGTCACACATTTAACGATATCAGCATTTTATAAGTATTACTTATAAGTAAGACTTATTATTTACTTTCTAATTTACAACACTACAGTTTTTAACGTTTTTAGGAATTTTAATTAGGTTTCAGATGAATGCTACTGAAAAATATTATGTACTCTAGTCTGCCTCCTGGTAGTCACAAATTGAATTCCTAATGTACTTTTATGTGTACCTACCTTTCTGTTTTATTCTTAACATTAGAGACTTTTGCTACACTATTATTTAGATTTTAGGTAACGAGTAACGAAACATTCCGTCAAAGTGTAAATTGTTCATTTACAAGTCCGTTTATTTAACCGAAACATTCTACAATATTATTTAAGTACTGAACATTCCCTTGTCAATTATTTTTACTTTTATTTATATCTGTGATTTTTTATTTAAATTCTCATTATTTATTTTGAGTTTAAATGACTCTAGTCAGCAGTCATCTAATATTAATTTTTTCAACAGTCAATAGAAGTTGATAGTGCTTTTGATGACAAATGACGTGTTTTGTATAGTAAAGTCTAGTCCAGATTAAATCAGGGATAGGAACTGGTTTAAACCACATGTCATGTCACTGGCATAAATGCCATTTATGCCGTCATGAAAAACGGGTG
>JAQIVE010006599.1:0-11358 GCA_034698285.1 Sminthurinus bimaculatus | reverse complement strand
AGCGTTGCACCAGCGTTGCACCAGCGTTGCACCAGCGTTGCACCAGCGTTGCACCAGCGTTGCACCAGCGTTGCACCGATTTTAAGTTTGGTTGCAATTAATGTGACATATGGCTTAGCTAGCTTCGCTACCCTCTCGCGACTGAAGTATTCAGAAAGCGAGGTAAAACCGTGCTCTGCCACGGTTTAGATTTTTCTCTCTGCTTTCTCCCCTCTTAGTGTAGGGAAAGAAGGGTGAAAAGGTACGATACCATTTTAAGATCTAAATTGTGCCCGAGGTCACGCATGGCTCACAGAAAATCCTTTGAGTAAAGTCATTTCTTAATCACAAAATTGTTTAAAAACTTGATTAGGTTTGTTTTTAATGGAAATTAATTTTTACCTTTCAATGATTTTAGATGTTTTAAGAGGATTGTTTGAATTCTTTAGGAGAATCTACCGAATACATTGTATATGACTGAGGCTCCAAGCAACTGGATATAATATTATCTATCTCTTTCAAAAAATCATTGTAGAGACACTAGTCATTCCTTTTCGGATGAATACCATCATGTACTATCTAGTAGTTATATTATTGTAGTTTCTATTCATTCTTTTTGCATAGTCATTTATTAACAGCTTTGCACTCTAAAAAAGACACGTCTTACTCAGCTTAAGATGTGAAGATGTGAGAAGATTAAGGGGACGTTTGTATATCAAGTAAAAAAACATATGCATGATACAGTGTAAACCATTCTTCAGTTTGGGATGTTGAGCATTCTTTCCTATCTTTTGGGGCATTTATTCAACATCAATAAGGTAAAAGGAAACAAAAGGGCTGCAAGGATCTAGTCTTTTTTTTCTTTCTTTAAATAGGTAAAACGTATAAAATACGACATATGAGCCCCTATTTTGTTTTGATATGAAATGGCCATTGGTCCCACAACTTTTGTGCTACAGTAGTAGGTGAATAGAATGCTTTCTCTTACCATGTCTATGTATGAACCTGTACAACTTGCACTTTAGTCTTCGTGCAATGGATGCTCTGCTATTCCTTTTTTATCTCTCTTCCTTTTTATCATTGTTACATTTGTCTTAAAGAAGAGTCCAGACGACGCATATGAGAGTGCAATACAATAGCTTGCAATGAAATGTAATGCGACTTTACATACATTATAAAAGCTGATATAATAGCATATCGTACCCTATCATGTCATGGATAAAGGATAAAAGTACGTGACGGTGCTCATATATTGTTATTACATGTCTTACCGTGGTTCTTTCAATGTATTTTCTGTCTTTTTGTCGTTCTAGGCAATACTACTCCCTCCATTGGCTCGATGGCCGTACGAGAACGGTTTTACCTTTATGACATGGTACATGATTTTTTATCGTGATTTTTGAAATTGTCTTCTTCTTGATTCCTACCTTTTTGAACAAGGGTGAACATAAAAAAGGGGCAGTGGAGAAACCTCACAATAAAATGAGATATTAGCTGCACAATATACACCTTATGAGCGTTACATACTTATATACGTTGTACCATAAAAGATAAAACTAATAGTGTCAATTTCTTTCAAAATGAATTTATTTCAGGTTTCGTCTTGATCCCATCAATAGCGTCAACATTGAGCGGGAAAAGCCCTATCTTTATTGGTAAGGATCAAACGGGTACGAGTGAAGAATGGCACACAAATGGAGACGTGATAGGAATTTGTCTAGAATTCGGAATTTCGATTCGACAGATTCTTTAACTGTACATACGTGTGGAGAAACTTACATTCTAAAAAATGCTGTAGTCTTGTACTTTTTCTCGGGATTCTCTTTTTTTGATTTAACTTTTTTAATTTCTTAACATAATCAGCTTATAAATATATTGTAGGTTTTAAGTTTTAAGATTTAATAGATGGGGAAACCAGACCTTTTTTCAATGTCAATAACATATTTTCTATTTTATGAAATTTTACTATGCATTAAATTTCCATATAAGATTAACCTTAAGGAATTTGAGAATTTTCAGTCAAATCTACAGAATATAAACCTCCGAGTATTAGTTTTTTCCCCCAATTTTTTCAGCGAGTCTTGATTGCTCTTTTCAAATTCTTGATAAATTATGTGTGTAATAGATATTTAGGTAGAGTATTTTGATTAATTTTGATTTTCAAGAGTTAACTTTCGCCCCTAAGTAATGTACATTGAATATGAAAACTCCGTGAGCAAACTTGAATGAAATGTTCGAAAATTCTGCTCTCACATGTACGCTTCCCTTCTACTTTATTTCTCAAGTCAAATACACAAACATGTGTATTTTGTAACAAGGGATCAAAGATATTATGTACTTTGCGAAAAATAAATATTTGAATTACATAAGATATAGATGCTGAATACTTTCACTCGTGTTCCCTGTAAATATATAGACCAAGTTCATGTATTATTGAATTTAATTATGATGAAAGGGCGAGACCAAAGGATGGAACGAAATAATATTTGTTTGTTTGCATTATGTATGTTACAGTTTTAAAACGAGTAAAGGTATTGGCTACTCGGCTCATTTTGTGGGTAACTGTCTGGTCCTGACTTCCATGAAAATTAAGGGCAAAGGTTTTCAACATTGTGTCAAATACGAGTTCCAGCCAAGAAAGGTATGTAAACTTTGTATACTTCTTCACTTAGTGCCAATGCTGATATTGGTGTTGATACTGAATATCCGGATCCCGAGTGAGTGAAAGGAGAGAAAGAGTACATAAAATATATATTGAAGAAAGTGTTAAAGTTAGTGCAGCTTGTGTTATTGTCGGAGCTAGAGCCAGCATCAGCAATGGATGTTATTCGCAGAACTCTCTAGTTTATATTATACTGCGTGTACCATGACCCATGAACCGTGTATAAAAGTACAAATAGACTTGAGTGCTGATACTATTGATCATTCCCTTTCAGTCTATCCGTCTCTTTCTCTTCTCCTTATGCCTTAATCCCACTATTTTTTACTCTGATCACGGATTGAGATCAGGGTCCATTTAACTTTGTACTTTGTACCATGGACAAAAGTATTGAAAAGCGTTGAATTTCGTCGGAGAAGTGCAGTGCAAAGCCAGGCCAGGCTGGGTCAGGCAAATCAAACCATGCTACTTACGGAGAAAGCTACTTTATTTATCCAGGAATATCAGAGTAGAATCCCCAAGTGAAATTTATTGCTTTCTTCTTCTTTCCCTTTTTCTTCTTTACTCAAGCTGGGATTTGTTCCAGTTTCTAATTGTTCCCAAATTGGATCATTGGGAATGAAAGGAAAGGCTTTTAAATGTACAAATGTACGATATAGGGAGGCACAAAGATTCAGCGAACATGGAACGAAAGAAAGGAACAAAAAGAAACTAGTAAAAGCATGGTACATATTGCTAGAATGTTACAACGATACATGGACATTAATATTGGATAAATGACTTGTTTGTTTGTCTACTAGTTTTTCTTTTAATCAATAATACATTTTTTTCAACACAAGGATGTAAGATAAGAAAGAAAATAAAAGATAAAATGTTTGTATAGCTATAGATAGGCACTCGTACGTATATAGAAAATAAATTTTTATGCGACAAAAAAACTGAATGAACGTTGTACTCGTTAACTCGGGACGGTTTCTTTATGTTTGTGTGTACAGTGTACACCATATATATATAGATTGAGTTATAGAATGCATTTAACGGTTACGTAACATAGGAAAATGATGAAAGCTCATGAAATGTTGTTCTTGTTCTCGTTTTTTTATACAGTGGTATATGATTGCAATCGTGTACATCTATAACCGATGGTCCAAGAATGAAGTAAAATGCTTTGTTAATTGCCAGTTGGCCTCTAGCACCGAGATGGCTTGGTTCGTCTCTACCAATGAGGTAAATACTTTTTTATTCTTTTGCTGCGTTTGATGAGTAGTGGAAATTCTTGAACTTCCTTTCCCCAAAACCTTTTTTCTTTTTGTACTTCGTTTTGTACATTGTTTCACTGCTTTGAACTACTACTTATTTTAAGTAATTCACTTTGCTGACTTTAAAGGCGTTCCATAAACGCGTAGAAAAGTACTTTTGAAAAGTACTTTACTGAGTTAGGGGCTTCGCATAGAATTTAGGGATAAGGGTTGGTGACATGTACTGTTTAGGCCATGTTAAAATAACGTCATTATGTGAAACCCCTAACATACATCGTTTGAAGGGCTTGTTAAAGGTCAAGAAGATGTACTTCTGTAACCATCAACTCGAATGGTACTATGAACTATGTAGAACGAATATGATGTAATAATAATAAAAATTGGCAACCCATTTTTAGGGGAATGTTGTTGTTTTGTGATGATGAATTTGTTTGTAGACAGTTTCTGTTTCTGTTCATTTTTTGTACGTTAATGATAAAATGACGCCTCTAGTGAACATTAAAGTAAAAAGGTAGGAATGTTCCAAAGATTGAATCAGGCATGTACCAGTAAATCTCGACCACCTTGAGTCGTTTTAGGTTCTATTTTAATCTCTTCATTCCTTTATTTAAAGTTTGTTTTCATTTTTTATCCTTTTCAGCCTTTCGACAAGTGTTATATAGGAGCTACTCCTGATCTAGATGAAGAACGAGTTTTTTGTGGTCAAATGTCTGCGGTCTACCTCTTTGGCGAGGCTTTAACTCCGCATCAAATTTGCGCCATGCACCGATTAGGACCTGGGTACAAAGTAAGGACGAAATACAAAATATTGTAAATTGTAAAAAATATGTGTACACAAATACATATTTACTGAAATGTAAACTAAATTACTTAAAACTTAAAGATGGTATTGCTGAGTTGTTTAGCATTATTTTAAATGATGTCTTAGTTATGAAGTGTTTGGTTGCGTGATTTTCATAGTATTACGTCTTGCTATTTTTACAGAACCAATTCCGATTTGAGAATGAATGTCACATGCAATTACCGGAGAATCATCGGCGAGTTTTATACGATGGTAAACTTTCAAGTTCATTGGTTTTTATGTACAACCCCGTGGCCACTGACAGCCAATTGTGTCTTCAGAGTGCCCCGAAAGGAAACATGAGCTATTTTGTGCATACACCACATGCCCTAATGCTTCAGGTACGTATAGAGCAATAATGCATACTTTTTACCCAATGCAAAAAATAGGGTTTTGAAGCAATTTCGACATTTTCATTTCTTCTTCGTGTACTTACCTATTACATTTTCCCATTATTTTACTTTTAAACTAAAAATAACTCAAAAGCATTATTTCCTTCTTAAGATATGTTTCCTCTAGTTTTACATTGCGAAACAAAAGAGTTGATATTACAAAGTTGTTTTGGAAATGTTTTGATGTTGACTGGATATCGAAAATAAAATGAATTTCTCATTTTTCTTGGGCTTTGACAATGAAGATGAAGATTCAATATTAACATGGATCATCTTTGGCCTCCGGAAAATGTGTAATGATAATATCGTTTGTACGTATGCACACGTATGTCGAAGGAGAAGAGAACATTTGCAGATAGGCCGAAGTAATATAAATGGAGGAGATAGAAAAACAAAGAATTACATCATCTCGTTGGAGACTCATAGAATCGATGATGAATAGAAGGAAATCAGACAGATAGAAAGAAGGCGAAAAAGTTTATGTTTTTATGTCTCGGAACTTTTATTGATTTCTTTGAGAAATTTGAATGTATGTATATGTGTTGTTTTTTGTTCTTATTTCCATAGGATGTGAAAGCGGTGATCACCCACTCAATTCACAGTACGCTCAATTCCATTGGAGGCATCCAAGTTCTTTTCCCCCTTTTCGCACAGTTGGATCTGCCACATCAGGAGCATGATAGCAAACGAGATTCATCGCTGTGGTGAGTGAACTCTTAAATTTTTGCTGTGAATAGTGCACATGTATACATATTTATATATAACATACATTCGACTATATAATATGTCTTTCCTGTATAATATTCCTTTCTCCTTTTCCATCCAACCGAGCAGCAATTCAACTTTTTTACTTACTTTTATACGTTGAATACGAAAAATTCATCCTCGGAACTTTCTTACGTAGTTTGGAAAGAAAAACATTTGCATCCAATTCATATAACTGCCCATCGATCATATTTTTCTGATATTCGAGAGGAGCTAGTCTAAATTTTTAAATTTCACTGGGAAGAAAGAAAAGAAACGAAAGAAAGAAAGCGTGAACCGTCGGAATCAGAATTTTGTCAGTTTTGATGTTGCTCTTCCATCCTTCATTCTTTTTCCTTATGCAGTATTCATTACATGCATAATGCATGTATGTTTATCACTATTGATTTCACCACAAAATTCACTCTCGTTTCAAAAATATTATGATATTAGGAGCAAAATCATTTTTATTTTATTTTTCAAATGATTTATTTATGATTGTTTTTTGTAAATATCAGTAAAAACAATTTTGAAACGCTAGCTTTATGAACCATTTTCTACTTGAGTATCCAGTAACCATTAAAAAATTTTCCACCGTTTTGTTTACTTAAGAAATGAGGAGAAAGCATCTTTCGCTGGTATGCATAATATGTACGATATAATAGATGTATGCTAAAAATGTATACTACTTGTAAGTACGAGCTCATTTTCAAGCTGTTTTGATTCTCTTTTAATTTCTCAACCTAGCGTAACTTTTAGCAGAAAATTTTATCTAAAAAAATACAGTAATAAATCATTGAAAGAGCTTAAATCACTGTGTGAAAACAAGAATCAAATGAGTTGTATCTTACATACCGACCATTTAGGGGCCCATTTTATTTTTGCTACCGTCGGAAGTTGCATTTCAAAAAGATAACGATTTATTCAGTATTAATTGTGAAGTGTGTCGATCTATAGTGTATATGTGTGTGCATATACATAGTTTAACTGCTCATTTTCTGGGTAACCGTCCCAGATCGAACTCCTCTAGATCAAATGTCTTTTTAATCGATCGATCTCGTTTGTTCGTGTCTCCTCCTCTCCACTTTGTTCATCTTCATTTCCTAACTGCTTCTCCTATTTCTAATATAGAAATTGTGAATGCGATCCTTATCCCATTATTCTGCGTATGAGCTAATATTTCACCCTTAGAAAATTACAACTCTGGTAGAAATATAAAGACTATTCATGTGTGTATGATAAAAGTCCGCACAAGCTTAACAAAACCTAGTAACATCTTACATGTACATAAGTGCAACCGCACTGAAACTACATATGTACATTGTTAATATATGTATGCATCTAAAAGCATTCTTTACTGGTGTCATGTACAAACGTATGAAATTAAAGACTCATTATTTATAATTATTATGTTTACCTATATACGAAATTGCATGATTTATTTTATTTGATGCTAATTATAGCTCCAAGTTGTTGGAATTCATCTGTGAGCTAGTCGAGTCCTCGCCAACGGTTCAGCAACATATGATTCAAAATAGAGGATTTCTCGTCATTAGTTATTTACTCCAGAAAGCGTCCAGAGAACATTTGACCATACAAGTGCTTTCTTCCTTTCTCCAACTCACCAAATATCTTGTCACATGCTGTCCAAATGCAAATAGCGAATTGTTACTGAAACAAGTAAGAATGAACATTGAGAGTGTCTTGTTTTGCCAACATTTAACATTTAAATTAGTTGTGCTCTAAAAAATGGAGAAAACAGGAAAGTAGTTTTGATAAAAATTTAAACGCTTTTACTATATGTTGCTTGTTTTGAAAATTTTTTGTAGCTACTGGATCATATCCTGTTCAACCCTGCCTTGTGGATTTACACTCCAGTTGCCGTTCAAATGAAGCTGTATTCTTATTTAGCTACTGGTAAGGGGTCATTTGATTTTTTTTAAAATTACCAAGTCATAATTCATATTTACAATTTATTCTGAATTCTCATAACTCGCGCTTATTCATGCATCCTTCATTTGGCTTAATTTTATTTTGTACATTTTATTTAGAATTCCTCGCCGATACCCAAATCTATTCAAATGTCCGACGAATAAGTACAGTACTTCAAACAATGCATACCTTGAAGTATTATTACTGGGTTGCGAATCCCAGGGAAAAATCAGGGATCACACCCAAACCCGGAAAAGGTAAATAATTTCCTGTTTCGTTTACGTATTAGTTGTACGATTATGCATCCTTTTGTATCTAAATTTACTGTTGGTAATAGATAATAGATAACATAAGCTTATTTAATAGAATGTTAATTTGATACATTTTATTTGATTTTTCAATGATTAACAGATGGTCCACGTCCATCGGATGGTGACATAATTGCGATTCGAGCTTACATCTTACTCTTTCTAAAGCAACTAATTTTAATTGGGAATGGTGTCAAAGAAGATGAGCTTCAGAGTATACTTAATTTTTTAACAACTGTGTACGAGGTAGGAAAAAAATAAAACGTGATTTTTAGAACAAATTTTAAAACTTCTATAGATATTTCTGAATCTTGAATAAGTGTTGAATGCGTACTGCAAAATTTATGGACTTGAATAAGAAGCAGTTTTCTTGTAGACAACAAAAATACCCTATACATTCTGGTAGCATAGTAATGTTCATAACAATGTATTTATACTAGTCTAACCTCTAAATTAGTTGGTGTTGTACTTTTGATTGCTGGCTGGTCATGTACAGAATAAATATTTTTCCTTGTTGTTTGATTTTTATATAGGATGAGAACCTTCATGATGTACTACAGATGCTCATAAGTGAGTTTCTATAGTCTATTTTTACTTATATACATATATATAACATATAAATTCATAATCTATATCTATACAGTACATGTACTTGGAATATTATATATCTGGAACATTCTCGAAAACTTATCATCTCCAATTCTTAGGTTTGATGTCGGAACATCCCTCAAGTCTAGTACCGGCTTTTGATGCAAAAAATGGAGTTCGAAGCGTGTTCAAGTTGTTGTCGGCGGAATCACAACTGATTAGGTAAAACTTTCAATAAATACAACGGATATAGTTGTTTGAAATCTTATGATGTACATATATGATGTATTTACAATCTAGAGTGTAATCTGTAAATATCATATTTTATCTACATCCATTGAAGCATATAAAGGAATGCAAGTAATGGAAGATATTTTATTTATACCAAAATCGTTATCTTTTTAAAAGGCTTCAATCGTTGAAGTTACTCGGATTCTTCCTCTGTAGAAGTACACACAAGTAAGTGATATTTCTTTCTCATTCTTTCCATTTTTTGTAAGACAGAACTCGTTGATTTATTTACATATGTTTTTGTTACCACAAGTTTAAAAATTTAGTGAATCTGAGTCATTTGTATTTTAAATTAAATTCTCAATGCCGTTCTCAAATTTTCCAAACTCAAATTCATATTTACTAACCTTGTCTTGAGTTTCAATATTGATTTTGAAGAGTCCACGAATTTCCTGCGGTTTACTTTTGTTCATCAGAATCACTGATGTTTTAAATTCCCAACGCCGTACATACCTATAAGTAGTCATAATGTCTAGTATACTAGTATGCTCTACAGATTTTCCATGGCTGTGTGCATGGGTTGGGTAGGTAGAAAGAGAAAGTTATTTTACCGCAGGCTTTTACTAAACAAGCACGTGTATGATATATAAAAGCAGGTCCTCCTTCGCCTTCTTCATGTGCAAATATACCTAGAGTATGTCAACACTGGATAAAAATCTGTATTGTACACACAACTCTGGTCGAGTACTGTACTACATCTTAAAATGACATTACAAAACTCTAGTATGAATGAATTTCTCAGAATTTTCAACATGAGTAATAGTATTCGACTGCCATTTTGCAATCTGTTTGTGTGATGTTACACATTGTTGCTTGTTTTTTGTTTTTTGATGTTTTATTTTTTTTGATATGAGAATAATATTGTCGAAAAATATGCGAAAAATAGTCTAACATGGACTTCGACGTGAGAGATTTTGACGCCACGCGTGAGTTCAAACAATGTGCAATCACTTAAGAAGTGCAGCAAATTATGATATAAACAGAGAAACAGGTTTTTTATTTCTGCTTCTGTGATGCCCTTCCAAATTTTTGAAATGAACTTGTAAATTTTTGTAAATGAAATGTACTCGTTTGTTAACATAAATGTGTTAAAAATTACAACTAAGCAATTTTTCGAAAAAGTAGTTTTTGTGTATAGATAAAGATAATAATGACACTGTATAAAAATCGTATACAGATTCTTTTAAGGCATTTCACAATGTTTTTGAAACAATGTAATTTTGATGTACGCAATGTTTACATTACCAGGAGGAAGTATGATGTTATGAGCCCACACAATTTATACACTCTACTGGCCGAGAGGTTGCTCCTTAATGAAGAATTCCTTAGTCTTCCCACTTACAACGTTCTTTATGAGGTATAGCTTTATTTTTTACCTACCAGTTTCAAGTAACTAAACCTTAGAATTCTAAAATAGTATTGGTTGAACATTTCCAGGAAATGACTGAAAATAACTTTTATGTTTGTGATTTTTCTAGATTCTAACAGAGCATATAAGTCAGCAGATTCTATACTCAAAGCATTCCGAGCCGGAATCAAATTATAGATTAGAAAACCCAAGTAAGCCATATTATGATGCACTGAATTATGTTGTTCTTTACATGACAATGTGACTAATTTTCGTTTGAATATATTGAAGAACTTTTAAAAATGAGCTTGTTTCCATTTTTTTGTTGATACTTTAGTGATTCTAAAGGTCGTAGCAACTCTTATTCGCCAGTCGAAACAAACGGAAGCGCTTTTGGAAGTTAAAAAATTATTCTTATCAGATATGACACTCCTATGTAATCATAATAGAGAAAATCGACGAACGGTAAGTATATTTCAATGTTTCAAATACTTTTAAAATCAAACATTAATTAAAATCATAGATTCCCTGATTCATTGCTGCTTTTGTGTTCTTTAATAAACTACAGGTTTTACAAATGTCAGTATGGCAAGAATGGCTGATTTCCTTAGCTTATATTCATCCTAAGAACGGGGAAGAGCAGAAGATTAGCGATATGGTATATAGTCTGTTCCGAATGCTTCTTCACCATGCCATAAAATATGGTGAGCATATTTCAACATTTCAAATACTTGTAAAATATTAAACGTGAATAAAATGATAGATTCCCTGATACATTGCTGCTTTTGTGTTGTTTTACAGAGTATGGAGGGTGGAGAGTTTGGGTAGATACGCTAGCAATTGTCCATTCCAAAGTTTCATACGAAGAGTTCAGGCTCCAATTTACTCAAATGTATGAACACTACGAGCGTCGTCAAACGGATAATATTACCGGTAAAATCACTAAATCCTCCCTTTTTTCTGACATCATAGTAGTAGAATTAAGAAAATGTTTTATTTTTTATTTATATTATATAA
>JAQIVE010006598.1:0-11359 GCA_034698285.1 Sminthurinus bimaculatus | reverse complement strand
ACGTCAGTTTTTGCACACGTAGCGAAACAGTTCTGATAGTAATTTCACATGTAAATATGATAATATTCTTTCCTTGATGCACTTGTACATTTTACGCACTTGTAAAAAGTATGCAAATCTTGTGGATATTTTTCGCCACGTAGTAAATATGTACATATTAAGTAACTGCTTGAAAATTTAAGCATCTATAGTTATTATCATTATTGTATCAGTTGCAATAAAACAATGCCTGGAGGTGTGTGGGAAAATGTGGAGATTTTATTTTATAACGAGGATCAAGTGAGATTCGTGAATTGAGAGAGGGAGAAAGGTTCATCACTTTTATTTATTATGCATACACGCATACATACATTCGATATTTGAAGAGAGTCGAAGAGCTTAGAATATAAGGTGGAATATTTCCGATCGAATCCTTCGAATTCCCTAAGTGATTCCTTCATCTTTCTTTATGATTTTGTGTTTGCCATTTTTGTCGAGAAAATAAGAATACATAAGTAAAAAAATGTTGTGCTTACATTATATTGAATACCGAAGAATGTAAAAAAGATGAAACCGTAGATATGGATCGTGTAACTGTTTTTTTACGTTATAAAAGTCTCTGCAATTAGATTGCAAGTGCAAGTCAGAAAAAGCACGAATTCACGCAACTTATTATACAGTCACAACTTCAAAAAGAGTAAGATAAGAGTGATATAAACATTATGAATAGCAAACGAAAAAGGATTTTTATTGTTAGCAAGCTTTCGATGACAACTTGCTCGCCGTCATAAGACAAGTGATAAGGACTTGTCAAATTTTCATAAGGCAGCCAATGTGTGGTGAGAAAATCTAAATGTTGGAGTGTTCCGATTCTTCTTCCCATTGATTGTTTGTGTTTTTCGGCACTGTTGGTAAAAGAACAACACGATTTACATAAAAGTGATAAACATAACATATTTTTCATCAGTGTACAACGCTTGCTATAGCTTGCACCATTATTTATGTGCTTATGTATTGTAGCTATGTTTTTTTTGTTTCGAGTGCACATTCAATACAAAACGCAAAGATATGCAAAGAATAAGGGATGATGGACTTGAGCGTATTTCACTTATATTTTATTTGAAAACATTGATTGGTTATTTTGATGGGAAATGACAGAGCAAAATCAAAACTAATAAGTAATGAAATAGATAATAAAACCAATATAGGCTGAGAACTGAGAAGAGAAACGCTTTTCCCTGTTACTTTTTATTGGAGAAATTAACTTCGCCGGAAGTAGTAAAAATAATGCAAAACAATCTGTAATAATCTCTGCAGGTAGAGTCACAATGCAATTAGAGATCTATTCATCCATTGCATTGTTCATTTTGGTAATTTTTAGGAATTAAATTAGAGAAAAGAGGATTTATGTATTTACCAGTAAAATCTTCTAGCGTGGATTTTACTTGGGAGGTTTTCCATGCTTTTATTTTTAGTTGTACTTTGTACATAGATAATTCTTCATAAACGATGAGGATTTTAGTTGTGACTAATTGTAAATTGAAATATTTTTCTCTTTTTTTTGAATTCAATGACATGTATTCCTCCATTCATGCCTTCGTTCACTTGCTCACTCACATTCCTCATTATTTAATTTTAAAGGAGTAATGCAACGGATACGAAAAATGACGAGATTGTTGCTGTGTACAACTAGATATATGACCAGTGCATTGCAAATCTCATTCTACACTATATTGTGAGCTAGCAAAAAATTTGGGAGAGAAGCATATATAAAGGAAAGTGAGACGAAAAATAAATCCAACAAAATAAAACTTTCGATTGACTTTTTTTCTTCTATACTATGTACTTATGTGTTTACTAGACACATTCAATGTTTTGACTGTATTGTATGTTATATGTTATACAAAATACAAAATGTCAGGTTGTATTATTCCATGCACTGCCTTATTATTGCATATTTTTCTACAGTTTACTACTCCACAACTAAACAAAACTAGATACAGAGAGGAATTCATGTCTATTATACTACTCACTGTACATATACATATATATACATATGCAGTCATCTTTTTATCTCTCCTTTTATTTTATTGCTCGCCATGAGCAGAGAAAACTTTAGTCACATCCACAACGGTGTCTCCTTCTATCTCTCTTCCTTCTTTTTCTACAAATTATGAAAGATATTTCTATCCGCTGCACGTTTGTCCGTAGATGTAGATAAACATTATTGCACTTTATGTTTGCCAAAGTGCACTCACACTCTCACACAAAATGCAACTTGGTTGGTACATTTCATACATGTGTGTGCTGCTCACATCTAATCGTTCCTCCCCGGCATCATCTTATGATCTTTTCTATACTTTTTTGTTGTCTCGGTTAAGCAGAACTCTCTCATCTCTCATTAAGAAAAAGAAAAGGACAAAGATGACGAAGTATAAAGAAAGATAGGGTTAATAGCTACATCAGTTAAGTTTGAGAATAAACGTGAGTGAGTTAAATATGATCTTATGACTTTTTAAAACTCCTCTTCTGCTTCCCTCTTTCTCTTCAATCTTCTGCCATTATTATGATTATTTTTCTAATCCCTATTCCTTACTTCCTGGGTGCTCAGCAGCACTACAATGTAGTAAAGAAATACAAGGATAAATTTCATCTCGTCACTTTAATTTGACGATTTCCCCTAGGAGCTAAAAGTTAGATAATTATTGAATTGCTGTGAGGAGAAAAAAGAGTTGTATGGTTCCTGTTTTTTAAGGAATTAAAAGTTAGAAACTAAAATAAGGCAAAATTTAACACCATACACCATACACACATTATATATAAAGAGTAAAGAGCTCGATAATTTTTTACCTCTTCAAATAGACTGTATAGTGAGTAAAAAGGCGATAATTAGTGTGTATGGTGGTGACACGTTGCTTCTTCATATTATCTACAAAGGAAATGAAGAAATACGACTTAAAATTTGAACCTTATGTATTATGTTTCAGATTACAGATTATTAGCCTTTCAAGATGTCAATAATAATAATAATAATTTTTTATGGAACTAAAAAAATGGAGCTGAAATCCAAACTTTTAAAGAAAAGAAACATTTTCGTATGAAATCCTTTCCTAATGTTTTTCTCTTATGTATCACTCACTTTTATTATGACCGCCTTGCACTCTTTTTCACTTTGAGCTAAACGCGACGCTTTTAGCCATGTTCAACTTTTTTGACGTTTATACAAAAGTTTCCGAAAAGTAGTTTTTCATAATGAAAAATTCTTAGTATTCTCCTTGTGTTTTGAGTGCAACAAAATGTTTGGCAAACGACATCAAAGATTCACCTATCAGATTTCAGACATTGAGCATTCTGCACTTTTGTTCATCTTTTTGCTACATAAACAAATTATGATGATCGGTGAAGCATCGGACACCTGTATGAAAAGGAAACAAATATATCTAGATCATCTCTAATATGTATACCTAAAGCTCAAAAGATAAGCGTCAGTCAGTAGAAAGAAAATATTGTGAAAGAATAAATCACTCATACTCTCGATTCTTACTTTTATGCAGTATAATATGTATTAAATGTGCACCGAAGGAAAGGAAAAGGTGAAGTAATCTTCATAATCGTGGGTAAAGGGTTAAGAAAAAATTTTGATCCAAGAGTAAATAAAACATCAAACACGGTTTTCACTGTTTACAAGCTGAGAGGAAATTTGCGTTTTACTTAACAATTAGTATGCCAATTCAAATAATATGATGTACCTGCATTGTCCATGAAGTTTGGAGTTTGTATGGAGTGCAGTCAGTTAGCAATTTGTTTTTATTTTTCACATGACTCTCTCTACTGTGCACTTGATGTAATGGAGAAAAGAAGGGAAACGCGATAGACCAGCAAATTGCAAATTACCCAAATAATCATAAAACTACAAGTGTTTTAAATGGTGAATTTATATGTTTTCACAATGAAATTACTCTGACGTCAGTTAGAGGCACACGAACAGACGCTCGTCAGCCTTAAAAATTCTCTGAAATTTCTGATTCAACGCCACACCACGCATGTTTTTTTAACAATTCTCTTCTACAAGACGGCGATGACCAGATTCGCCAGACACAAAATGAGTGCATAATAAATAGTAAGTATCGTTCATCGTTCTGCATATTATTTTTATCATTTGTTTGTTTACTTGCAATTTAGCTAAACAAAAAGCACAGCACGTGCTTTTACCTGTATGTAAGGTGTGGATATGGTATAATGGTATACTCTTACTTTATATTAGCATCAACAATCAACATTAATTATTTTCAAGAATTTAAACATCAAAACTTTCAATAAAACTTTTGACTAATTTAAATATACACAATTGATATACACGCAGAATGTTTTCAAACATAATTTCGAAAATTTTGTTACATAAAACTCACTGTTGGAGTTGTTGATTTTTCTGAATGTCGCTTATTTTATGGACTTCAATTGTTTTTTTTCTTGATGCGTACCCCTGCTGTCACGTCTTCATTATTCAAACAAAATTGGCGAATTTACCCTCTTTTGTGTGTAGTTAGTAATTGTATTATATTACCGCGTATGTGTAGTTGAGATTAAGAGAAATTGAACACATAACATTTGTACAGTATATTTGCAATTTACGATCGAAGCGTCTGCCGCTGTCTGCTAAGCATTCAAAATTGAAATTAAGTTTACCCTCAACTCAAACGCAGGATGAACCATTATTAGGCAAGCGAACAGATAATCGTAAGCGTTTAGCCATATGCCACAAACTTTTGTATGTATGTAGTATGTGTGTATCTTGTCTTGTGTGTGTATTTAAAGTTTAAAGTACCAAGTGTGTGTGTGTGGATGATGAGCTGAACTGACGTAAATCTGGCGTTTCTCCATAAAATAAGTGAAGCGGCGGAGAGAAAACTTGACAGTGCAAATCACTATAGGTTGTACTTATACACCTTCCACCACCATAGTTTTTCATTGTAAAATTTGCTAAATAGCTAAACCACAGGTCACACGTTAGTGGCCGAGTCAAATGGTCACCCATTTATAATGCTACCTATTACGCGTAACAAGGGTATTTCTTTTTTTAATACTTTTCTTGCACTTGAACCTTCTTCATGTTGGTTAAATGTATTGAATTATTCGCACCTTCTTCGTCTTGGTACGGCTCTCGCATATTTTGGTACAATGTAGTTATTTTATATAGGTATAAAATATGAAATTCCTCATATTAGTATTTACACACATTGAGGGATTGAAACTAAACGGAACTAATATATTGTATATTGCACACAAGTACATACACATGTGGAGGAAAATTCATCTCCATTTTAGATTCTTCAATGTTTAATGTTTAATGCTGTAGTCTGTTGGGTTCACTCACTGGTTCTCTATTTCTCTCTTTCTCTGGTCTGATATCAAGCATAAAACTTTATATGTATTAAAAATGTGTTGGGGATCGTGGAGCTTTGTACAATATTAGATGCAGCTAACTATTAATGTGAAAAACAGACTAATCTCTTGCCTTGTGGTTAAAACACAGTAAGTCTATAATATATATATGCGCATAGTCGTGTATATAGTATCGCATTTTCCTAGCAATTTATAATGCACATTGATTTTTATATACAGTGTACATAGTATGAAATAAGAATATATGTAATGTGTATGGATAGAAATTTTTGAGGGAAAAATTATGGGTAGGCACCAACCAGAAGCAGTATCAGTAGCATCATTATCATTATTGTCTTACTGCTCTAATTCCTTCCAAAACTAATGCATATAGATAGAAACTATGAAAAACCTTCACCTTTGCACTTGTTAGCAAAGCAAAAAAGCCACGGCCACATGAGAACGAAAAGGAGAAAGAACATATTGTTTAATCCCTTTGTCGATTGTATTATAGAGTCTCTTGTAAGACGTTTAGAATTATTCAATGCATTATGGACGGTATTATTATTTCTTAAAAAGTGGAGACTGTCCGGCCTTTCAGTTTTCAATTTTCAGTATGTAATATGCTGATGATAATGAACGGCGAACAGACTACTGCACTTAAAGTACCTATGATGTATATAGAGACAAAGACAGGATATGCAAGACGCTGTGGATTGTGGACACATTCATAATATTCATTTGCATCTCGGTCTTTTCAACGCCTGTTCTATTGATTTTGACTTTGAATTTTGAGGGGAGGGTCAACGTGTCAAATTATGTCATGTCAGAAGACTCATGAAGATGGGACGTCATTAAACGAGAAATATGCAAATGAGCTGACTTTAATGGCATTACAGAAACACAAGAAGGTCTAAAGAAAAAAGAATTAAAAGGAAATGGCAAAGCAGAAGAAGAGCAAATGGAAATAATAATACAATTGTTGATGTTTGTTTTTCCTCTATATACTCGTACTCAACTTTGCGGATGTCCAAAACCCATGCTGATGTTTGATTGTTTTATATGTATGTACATACTTTCATATCAATTGGACATTGAACTGGATTGGTGGTTCTGGTTCTTAGTGAATATTCAATTCAAATCCACATTGAAAACGAAATATTCGTTGGATACGTTTTGATACGTATAGGAATGAGCATAAGAGTTGCGCGTCTAATTGACTGAGTGAATCTCTAATCATCGTTATGTATCTCCGATGCATATTATTATTTTGGTATTTGTCGGGATTAACATCATTTTTCACAGTTGTATTCCTTCGTTAGTCATGGCTTGAAGGGTTGTTTTGTTTCCAAGATGTCAAAATTTTGTTCTTTGAAATGTACACATACATACAAGGAGGGCAGCATGAGAAAAAAAATTGACGAAAATATGATACGATTACAGACCATTCTTGCACCTTCAATGGTAAAATGCATATTTTTCTGAAACATCCCCAAAGATACACACATAGATAGACATTATTTCATTTCATGGTGAATTTTCTTATTAGATTCATGTGTGTCGAGATTCGAGATTGGTTTTAAATAACAATATTATTGTTTAAAAAAGTTAAAATATTATCCACAGATAGATAAAATGCAAGAAAAAGTTACTCGATATACATACAACAACAAATAAATAATGTTTAACTGTGCACACAGGACCCTCTCATTATTATGCATTCTCCTACATTGGTAGGAGAGAAAAGAAAGAAAGAAGAAAGTAGAGGCACTTTGAGTTAGCATGTTCAATTGTTCATGCTACGCTATGGCTGTAAAAGATCCTCTGATTTTTGATGTTCGGAATATCATGGGCAAGAAAAGTACGTATTGAATAATATACTGTGTAGTCTCTGCACATTACACATACTCAAACTTCTAGAAAATTATGTATTTCTTATTACGGGAACAAAGGTCTTCTTCATATTATTGTTTTTATGTAATATTTCTGTTTAGATTTTATGCGGGACTTGCTCATCATTTTACGCATATATTCATTTACTGTTAGGCATCAGCTATGCCGTATACCATGCCAGCCTCTTATGCAATATGTACTTGCATTTTTTCTCGGCACACTTGATTGTACATTACATACATATATATTATGCATGCATGCATGCAAAAACTTTATGTATATGAGTATGTACACACACACATGCCATGACTGAGGAAGGCAAGTAAGTAATTTTGAACGGGATGTTATAGTAATAATTTTTGCTTTTAAAACAATCTCGGAACAAATCCTCGAGCCTATTAAATCTCAATCCTTTTGATGCCCAATACTACATAATAATGTAATTCAATTTTCATTCTTACATATTGAATATTCAAGTGGAAAATAATAAGGCACACGAACTCAAGAGTCAGCACATGATATAAAATAAAATCGTTTTTCTTTCTCTTGATCCTCGGATTTTAATATCGTAAAGCTCCAACTACTTAAATGCCATGCCATGCGAGTAATGACCACATAATAAACCTGGGTCTTTTCCTCTTCATTATTTTCGTGATGTAATTGGCTTGATTATTATATTTATTATAATAAAAAAATATGGAGAGGTGATACAAGGACGAACACCAGAACACGGACTAATAAGAAGACCAGTATTTTTATAGAGTAATAATATTAATTATTACTGCCAGCACTTGTTGAAGTTGATAACGCAAATTTCTTTATTCTTTCATTATCATCTGTTTTGTTCCTGAAAGTTGACCTGTTGAATACTATATCCTTACGCAATCATGCTGTATATAAACATACAGCATTTCGGAAGCGAAATGAGAAAGGATAAAATGGATGAAAGCATATAGCTGGTAGAGAGGCCCGGCCTGATAGGATGAATAGTGCAGAATGTATGTGTACATACATATGCATAAAAGTGTAAAAGTTATTGTATGACGACGAGAGATAATGAGAAAAGTTCAAGTTAGTTGACTAATAGTCAATCTTTAGTTAAAAAGACACGGACCAGCATCGTAAGCAGAATAAGGAACTTGAACAGAACGGGTATGATACAGAGGGTTAGATTTTTATTAACATGATGATTAGAACAGGAGAAAAAGATACAAGAGATTCTAAAGAAGATGAAAGGTAGGGATTTTTGCACATGTAGATTGAAACTCGTTCTTAATTGATGTTCACTGGTCTTCGTCTTCTACTATACAACTACTGTGTTATTCTGTTCAACTCTGGTCCGTTCATTGTACTCTCACTGACTGTGAGAGCCAACCAACACCCGAACCCGATCTAAAGTAAAAGGATTTTCATATTGAGAATTCAGAGTGAGTTGTACCTATTATGCCTATATTATTGCTTTTATATCATATTCTTCGTCTGCGTTTGCAAAACTCGACTTGAGAGTGTCCAGTGTATATGCAAAGTAAACGATTCAAAAGTCTCGTCGTTTTTTTCTGTATATTATATATCCTACTCCTTTTCCTTATCAATATATGGGATGCAACACCTACAGAAAATGTTGTGTATGACATGACATACGACTCTAGGAAATTCCGGTATTTTGACCATTTAATATTTATTATGATCCTCACACACATACACACAGTCAAATGTCTTTGAATTTTGGATGAATCCATGTGAAAATATGCTTACAGAGAATTTCCTGTTTTTAATGTATTACATTGTGCTTGACCCGTTGTTACTGCTTGGACTAAAGAAAAGACAAAGTTTGTGACAAAATTCTTGACATTTTTACCTTTTCTTTTGCGAACGCACATGTGTGCAAATTTCACAGTTTGTCATTTGAGACCAGTCAATGTCTGATTGTTGTGAAAAATTAAAAAAAAGTAGAAAGAGTTGACTAGCCAGGAAGCAGTCTAAAGAACATTTTTTAACATTTGTGTACAATTTTGCAATTTTATTTTGTAAAAAGTGTCCAGCTGGTGATCCACAGCTTGAATAGGTTACTTTGTAGTATACAATTTACACAGCGTACATATGACTGCGACTATGAGCAAACAAAGAGGAACGATGAATAGACGGAATCGTGACTGTAATGAGCATAAAGGTAAAATATACATTTACCTAGATGCGTGATCATCGATTCCGACTGGTAACTTACCACACAAATGACGGTTTTATCCCCTTGAATTGCTAATAGAAAGATCCCCACACATTTTCCTCGATATTCCATCAAAGATTGCGGACTGCGGATTCTCGCATAATATACTAATAAAATATGTGATATAATATTATCTTTAGTATAATATAATGATAAGTCCAGAGGTTTTCGTGAGATATCCTCTCCTTGTATTAATTTTAATGTCCTCGTCTTCTGCTTCTTTTTCTTCTTGTGATGATGTTTCTTCCTCATGTAAATTTTCTCTGAGCGAGAGTGGTAAAGCCCGTTTTTCGAATGATGATGTAATGCCTAAGGAGTCTCAATATTTAATAATGATTATTATTGTTGCTGTCGATGTATGTATGCACGTATGTATTGTTGTTGCAGACCTTTAGAGTTTTTTCATACATGCCACACAGCAACAACAACAAAACACGGCCTAATCAAAGCATTATTGTGTGTTGAAAAAAGATAGAGGAATGCCTACACACACAAACACACACGCACAAACATTTAATTACTCGAATTAATTTTCTTTGGTTAGATTGAACCTCGCTCTCCCCCTCCCTTTCTCTCTTTGATTGTGAGAGAATCATCACCGTTTTTTATCGTCTGTCTCATTTTTTCATTTTCACTTTGATGCTAGAGCCGTGTAAAAAATTCATAATATCATCAAAACCCGTTATAATAAAAACAGTACTGTGGACATCATCCCATATGCCTATACAAAATACATGGAAATGAGTGTCGTGAACAGTGTTCAATGTATCTGTATGCACACGCATGTTATCCGATAGTCGAATGTCGAGTCCAAAAGAAAAATATCCGTAAAATACAATATATTACCCTTTTTCCGTAAGTGGATTGCGTAAGAGTATGCATAATTGGTTGGCTGGTAGTTTTTCTTCAAAAAATTGTCAGCTCAGAGACGAGATTATGTGTTGGGTAAAAACAACTATGCTAAGGAAACAACCAAGTATACTTTTAAGTTATAAGAAAATAGATCCTCCATCCATTTAGCCAAGTGATCTAGTTTTCTATATTTTTAGGCAGAATTCTTTCAGTTGGCTATGATTTCTGCTTACATCACGTTTTTTTTGTGATTTTGCGGTTTTCATCTGACGTACATGTATATAAAAAAGAAGCTTCTTTCAACTCATTTTTCTACATTCGACTTTAAATTTCTTCTTTTCTCTCCTTTCTTTATATCCATATTCAAATACAAATAAGACACGCGTAGACGGTAAATTTACATAGTAAACAGTAAGCTATTGTATAACAAAAATTATTATAACATTTCCATTTCAAACAACAATATGAATTTTTCGTGCTCTACTTTTTTATGTTTGAGGCTCATGCTTTGAGCGATATGATTATGAATATGAATGCATAATACTTGTGTTTGTTTGTACTTTGAACACAATAAAACGCTGATAAAGATTCATTGAACGAATGAATGAATGAATGAATTCATGAGATGGAGACATGCATCTTGAGTGCAACAATACCGATATTTAACACAGAACAAATATCCAATTTTAAATAATATTTCTGTATATTATTATGTATTATGGTTCTGTATATTGTAAAGTTCCAACTATTGAATAATATTCATTCATAAAGTCTCTTGATTTCTTTATTAGATTAGGTGTATCATTTTACATTTCACAAAAATATTGTGTATTTTGTGCTTTGGAATTGGGAATGACGGAGCATTTGAAATGACGTGAAAAATAAAAGACTTTGAAAACTTACATATTTGGTATGCTTTTTTCTTTGTGGGAATGTGTAGAAATGAGGAAGATATTGTGCGCATTGATTAAATGAACAATAAATAGCAAACAGACTTTGTTTGATTTCCTCCATCTCTACAGTCAAAGG
>JAQIVE010006597.1:0-11364 GCA_034698285.1 Sminthurinus bimaculatus | reverse complement strand
TACGGTATAGCTACATATTATTCATGTTACATGTTAAAGCATGGGAGGTGGGGCAGGTTTCCTCCCACCAAATGTCCTTTCTCAGGCATATTTTGAGCTAGAAAGGCCAGACTAGTGGCAAACCGCTTAAAACCGCCTACAGGATGAGGCAAAGCCTGGTCCTGTAGGTCGCCCACCTATACAACCTGTATAAAATTTTCTTCAAAAATCCCTCAAATCAACATTTCGAAATTTCATGAAATTTTGAAAATTTTTGTAAAAATGCTCAGAGTTGTCCGATTTGGATGAAATTTTTTTTAAATAATATCTACTCTTCAAGAGTAGTTTAAATAAAATAATTTCAAGGATAAATCATCTCAACTTACCCCAAAAATTCGTGAATTGTCTTTTTTTTAACTTTTCAACCCAAATTTTGATTGAAAATTAACCTTTTTTCAGAAAAATTTCTAACTGCACCGATTTCGAGATATTTCATCGTGTATCAGGCATTGCAATGTCTTATTATTACGGGGTCACAATAATACCATTGAAAAACGTTACATAGATTTAATTGTGATTTCAACCAACAAAATCATACTTTTGCAACACTAGCAGGGTAAAATGGAAGAAATTATTTTTCTTACTTACTTGCTTTGTATTCTATTCACTTTTGGTTATGTTCTTTCTGTAAAACATGCCGAGACGAGAATAGCCGATTTGCATTCTATACCAAATGCGTTTTAGCTTTTCTGCAATTCCTACCAAAGCTGTTTTGTCATTTGGAAATTATATCTCATCGATTTGCTTCCCCCTTCCAATGTATCCGACATATGAGTAGCAGCCTTCTTCCTTGTTTTGAATTTCGACGTAACCCTGCTCCCCGGCCCACGGTGTAAAGCGAATGCACGTTTTCTCCTGGATCGCCTTCATCGCCGCTTGAATTTTCCCTTGCTGGGTGGAGTCTGCAAGTAATTTCATATTTTTTTTATGTATGTATGCATGCATATGCATATTATCTCAACCAAAAGGCAAAGTCGAAAGTCCTTCTAATCCAAATTCTAAATCGGAATCCGCGGTAAATCCGTCGAAAAAACAGTAATCCATGTATGTTGTCTAATTTCTTTTGTGAAAAATTTACCAAAATCGCTGGGTTTGATGGTGAACGGGATCCGACCCGCCGGCCACCGCCGGTTTTCATCACGTTCCCCCGACGCACTAGGGCCATCCGAGGCGGGTAATTGCAAAATATCCCCTTTAACCGCGCGTCCACTCGTCTCGGGATTTCGCCTTTCCAAGTCTGAACTGGAAATGGACTGCTGAACTGTCGTTCCAGACAAAGCGGGAACAAGTTGAAGATTTAAAAGTAAAAATAGCGTTGTGGTAAAATAGATTGTGAATTTGACCGTTGACGGATTCTGCATAGTGTCGCTATTTTAGTTTGAGAAATTTATCGATTGCTTGAACAGCCCTGCATATGTATGAAAAAATAGAATGGCGAAAGCAGTTTAATAGGATTTGAGTTGCTGGTGGCTTCTTTTCTGGGTGTACTCGAAATTTTCATGAAAACACGGGAAAAGGCCGGAGTTGAGTGAGATACAGGCCGATAGCACGGACGACATTAGGAACTATGAATTATGTGTTTTTGAGAGGTTGCTTGACTGCGCATAGAAAAGGAACCACAAAAGAAAACCATAACTGTTTCCCGGCGAAAGTAAAGGCAAAGCTAACTACACCATATATGTACTCGAACAGTATATAGTATAAATAGTACTTATAGTAGGTATGTACTATTATCTTTTGCTGGACATTTGCCTTTACTTTTGTCTCGCTTGGAAACAGTTATTACATATGTGATTTTATTTTCTGTTTCCAATTTGGTCAAGTCAAGCAACCTCTCGTACATAAGTATGACACCTAGGGTACCGTAAATGTACCAGTTTTTAGACGCCGGTTCCTGAGTTTGACCCCTGGCGCGCATCTTTTCAATGCCTAGCCATACTTTTATGGGAAATTTTCAAACTTTAGAATTAGCAACTCTACATAAATTTCGCAATCATGTGCGATAAGTATTATTTGATACATTTTGCTCCATGGATTGGTATGCACCGGTTTTGCTTATTTAGTATGACAGCACCATATATTTAGTATTACGCACCAAAGATTTTCCCGTTTGTTCGTAAGCATTACATGTACAGGGTCCGGCCAAAAACGCTGGGTAACTGAAAACTTTCCACTTGGGAATATTAAATGTTCCCAAGCGGAAATTCAATGCTCAAACAGGATGAGAGATCAAATCTTTGATGTGCCATCATCTCAAAGCCACCGATCGTCGACGATGCAACTATTTGAGGCCGAGGATAAGTTGCAAGTTTCTTTTGCCATTTCAAAAGCTATCCAAGGTGTAAAACGTAATTTTGAAAGACAATTTTCAATTTTTTTTATTTTTTCCGAAGGTAGGGGTAGGCCTTTTTGGGAAAACGGGGGAATTGAAAATTGTCTTTCAAAATTGTGCGAGTATCTATCCGACGCAAAATTTAACGCTGAATTCAATGGTGCTTTTGGTTTTTATCTAGCTCTTTGGGGTGACCTCAGAATTTGACCTCAAAGTCTGGAAAAACGCAGAAATTTGACCTTCTGTTTTCGATTCTGTTTTTAGTCAAAAGGGCGGTTTAAAGCAGCATCAGCTCGTCCATAAGAATGACATGGAGAAAGAAAACAAAGGCCTATTCAAATTCCAGTGCTCAAAGTGTCCCTACAAATCGGTACACAAGTCAAGCCTATAAAATCATTCAAAGTCTCACTTGGAGGTCAAACCGTTTGCCTGTCGCTTCTGCTCCTATCGATCTAAATACGGGCACGCTGAGCAGAGACATACCAGAAACAAGCACTAAACATTTACGCAGGTCAAATGATCACCACCAGAAACAACTACACCCTTTTTAAAACAGTACGTGAGAAAGAAAATTTCAACGTCAGTCAAACCAAGCTTGACACACACACAGTAGAGGTCAAGCTTAAGATTGCGGTTTTTTTACTTTGTATATTTAAACTTGAAAGTGCTCCAGTTCCACCATTTTCAAACACCCGCTTATTTTCCTGCCTAAATTTATTCGGATGGAATGGAAGGTTTTTCGATTAACTGCAAAGCTGAAATACCGCGATTTCCAGACAAAAACCATAGTACTCTTTAAACCGCGTGTCATAGATTTTGTACTTATTGTAAATAAATCATTCACAGGGAAAACAAACTGGAAATTTTTCCTACACATTAAAAATTAACTTGTGCATTTTCTATAACCGTTTTCATAATATGTATGTACTTCATCGGTTTTTTAGGCTGAGGAAATATTATATCAAGATTTTTTTGGTACAATGTAAAATATACTTTTAAATTTTTGAAAGCGTTACAGTGTCAATGTCATAGAAAAATACAAAAAATAAACGTACATACAACAGAAAGGGTCGGAAGGAAAAGAGAAGCCTAAGCACGCAACCCTATGTATTGTATATTGTATTGTATATTTGTCCTGAATCGTTTAACCTATAACGATGTGTGAAGCATTTTCTGGAATGAAGTTGCATTTCCAACAACTTTCTTGCATTGACTATTGACAAAAAGCGCCAGGAACATCTTCAAAAGCATACGAGCAGCGCGGAGAACCTTGGGGTATTTAAACTTTTGGACTTTACTGTACAACGTACATATCATTGCACCGGAAAAGAGGCAGAAATACAAATATCATAAGTACATACATACATAATACATACTGCAGCACGCAACAACTCCAATTCATCCCCCGCGACAACCACCATGTTCCCCTTTTCCTTGCAATTATAAAGGGAAAAGGTTTCATGTTCAAAAAATAATTTTCGTAAAATAATAACAACCCAACATAATTTGTGCAGGCCAACTATCCCAGTAAATATTAGCTGAACCTCAGTCAGTGAAAAGGAGCATTTCTATCGCCCGCCCGACTGACACTCTTAAAAAGCAATTCTCACAATAACATTGACTGTAGGGCAGTACTAGGTTTCGTGAAATTTTAGCAACACTGGTGCAAGTTTGAATTGCAGTTTCAATTAATTGAATTTTCAAAATTTTAAATTTAAGTTGCCCTGCCGTATTTTTTGTACTGACCAGCAAAACATAGATCAAATGGTCGACGAAATCATGGATTCCAATTTAAAGTCAAGTGCGCCTACTCACACCTGTGAATATTGCAAGAAGAAATTCGCCACCAAATTTCGTCTAGATGTACATAGAAAAATTCATCTGCATAAAACGGACTTCAAATGTTCGTTCTGTGAATACACCACCAATTTCAAACAACATCTCAGGTACCACATTCGGACGCATACAAAAGAGCGGCCGTTCAAATGTCAGCACCCAAACTGTGAGTTGGCCTTTTCTGTTAAATCCTCTTTGAACCGACATCAGCAAGTGCACAAGCAGGATGACGAGAGTTTGTTCAAATTCAAGTGCTCACAATGTCCCTACAAAGCTATTTTAAAATCAATTCTCAAAGATCATCTGAAGACCCACTCAGAGATCAAACAATATGCCTGTGACATTTGTCTCTTTCGATCCAACTACAAGCAGAATGTCAAGGTGCATCATCACCTTGTGCATTTAAAGCTGAAGCCGTTCAAATGTACCGAGCCCAACTGCAGCATCGCTTTTAGTCAAAAGTCCCATTTGAAAAGCCATCAACTGGTCCACAAGAAGGACAAGGAAAGGGAGGGCCTTTTAAAATTCCAGTGCTCAAAGTGTCCCTTCAAAACGATGTATAGGAGAAATCTCACAAGTCATTTGAGGTCTCACTCGGACGTCAAACCATTTGCCTGCCGCTTCTGCACCTATCGATCTAAATACGAGCAGGATGTGAATAAACATACCAGGAGAAAACATTGAGCATTTAGGTAGGTCAAATGATCACAACCAGCAATTACATACACTGTTTTTAAAACAGTGCATATGAGAAAGAAATGTTTCGTGGTTAGTCAAACCAAGTTTGACATAAACCAGAGGTCAAGTTTACGATGGCGGGTTGTTTTTTTTATTTATTGAAGCTTGATACTGCTCCAGTTCTCTAGCATTATGAAAAATTTTCCTTTGTTACCTGTCTAAATTTATTTTGATGAGCTGAAAAGTTTTTTAACCAATTTCAAAGCCGAAACTATTTCTGCGATTTCCACACAACAATTACAATATTTTTAAAACCGCCTGTCACAGATTTTGTACTAATTGTAAATAAAACATTCCAGGGAAAATGAAACATAATTTATTTCTGTAGATTAAAAATTGACATTTTTTGACTGATGCTTGTACCATCATAACCGTTTTCATAAGTATATTGTATATGTACTTTTTTCAGGTCATAGGGCGATTGTAGAGAAAAGAGAGCTACATTTATGCCATTTATTTATTGATGCCATTCAGCATAAAGTTTTGAGAAACTTTTTTTAACACGATTTTAAGTTTTATCGTGTTCAAAATTTATAATTTTGGGGACAAAATCACGAGATTTCACAAAATTTTACAAAACCATTGAAATTTGAAAAAGTTCAAATTTCACCCAGTGAAAACTTCCTTGAAAGTAAAGGCAAAGCTAACTACACAATATACCATACATGTACTCGAACAGTATATAGTATAAATGTAGACGTTAGAATCTATTGTACCTCTGGTATATGGTGTTTCCATGGAAACACCATATACCAGAGGTACAATAGATTCTAACGTCTACATTTATACTATATACTGTTCGAGTACATGTATGGTATATTGTGTAGTTAGCTTTGCCTTTACTTTCAAGGAAGTTTTCACTGGGTGAAATTTGAACTTTTTCAAATTTCAATGGTTTTGTAAAATTTTGTGAAATCTCGTGATTTTGTCCCCAAAATTATAAATTTTGAACACGATAAAACTTAAAATCGTGTTAAAAAAAGTTTCTCAAAACTTTATGCTGAATGGCATCAATAAATAAATGGCATAAATGTAGCTCTCTTTTCTCTACAATCGCCCTATGACCTGAAAAAAGTACATATACAATATACTTATGAAAACGGTTATGATGGTACAAGCATCAGTCAAAAAATGTCAATTTTTAATCTACAGAAATAAATTATGTTTCATTTTCCCTGGAATGTTTTATTTACAATTAGTACAAAATCTGTGACAGGCGGTTTTAAAAATATTGTAATTGTTGTGTGGAAATCGCAGAAATAGTTTCGGCTTTGAAATTGGTTAAAAAACTTTTCAGCTCATCAAAATAAATTTAGACAGGTAACAAAGGAAAATTTTTCATAATGCTAGAGAACTGGAGCAGTATCAAGCTTCAATAAATAAAAAAAACAACCCGCCATCGTAAACTTGACCTCTGGTTTATGTCAAACTTGGTTTGACTAACCACGAAACATTTCTTTCTCATATGCACTGTTTTAAAAACAGTGTATGTAATTGCTGGTTGTGATCATTTGACCTACCTAAATGCTCAATGTTTTCTCCTGGTATGTTTATTCACATCCTGCTCGTATTTAGATCGATAGGTGCAGAAGCGGCAGGCAAATGGTTTGACGTCCGAGTGAGACCTCAAATGACTTGTGAGATTTCTCCTATACATCGTTTTGAAGGGACACTTTGAGCACTGGAATTTTAAAAGGCCCTCCCTTTCCTTGTCCTTCTTGTGGACCAGTTGATGGCTTTTCAAATGGGACTTTTGACTAAAAGCGATGCTGCAGTTGGGCTCGGTACATTTGAACGGCTTCAGCTTTAAATGCACAAGGTGATGATGCACCTTGACATTCTGCTTGTAGTTGGATCGAAAGAGACAAATGTCACAGGCATATTGTTTGATCTCTGAGTGGGTCTTCAGATGATCTTTGAGAATTGATTTTAAAATAGCTTTGTAGGGACATTGTGAGCACTTGAATTTGAACAAACTCTCGTCATCCTGCTTGTGCACTTGCTGATGTCGGTTCAAAGAGGATTTAACAGAAAAGGCCAACTCACAGTTTGGGTGCTGACATTTGAACGGCCGCTCTTTTGTATGCGTCCGAATGTGGTACCTGAGATGTTGTTTGAAATTGGTGGTGTATTCACAGAACGAACATTTGAAGTCCGTTTTATGCAGATGAATTTTTCTATGTACATCTAGACGAAATTTGGTGGCGAATTTCTTCTTGCAATATTCACAGGTGTGAGTAGGCGCACTTGACTTTAAATTGGAATCCATGATTTCGTCGACCATTTGATCTATGTTTTGCTGGTCAGTACAAAAAATACGGCAGGGCAACTTAAATTTAAAATTTTGAAAATTCAATTAATTGAAACTGCAATTCAAACTTGCACCAGTGTTGCTAAAATTTCACGAAACCTAGTACTGCCCTACAGTCAATGTTATTGTGAGAATTGCTTTTTAAGAGTGTCAGTCGGGCGGGCGATAGAAATGCTCCTTTTCACTGACTGAGGTTCAGCTAATATTTACTGGGATAGTTGGCCTGCACAAATTATGTTGGGTTGTTATTATTTTACGAAAATTATTTTTTGAACATGAAACCTTTTCCCTTTATAATTGCAAGGAAAAGGGGAACATGGTGGTTGTCGCGGGGGATGAATTGGAGTTGTTGCGTGCTGCAGTATGTATTATGTATGTATGTACTTATGATATTTGTATTTCTGCCTCTTTTCCGGTGCAATGATATGTACGTTGTACAGTAAAGTCCAAAAGTTTAAATACCCCAAGGTTCTCCGCGCTGCTCGTATGCTTTTGAAGATGTTCCTGGCGCTTTTTGTCAATAGTCAATGCAAGAAAGTTGTTGGAAATGCAACTTCATTCCAGAAAATGCTTCACACATCGTTATAGGTTAAACGATTCAGGACAAATATACAATACAATATACAATACATAGGGTTGCGTGCTTAGGCTTCTCTTTTCCTTCCGACCCTTTCTGTTGTATGTACGTTTATTTTTTGTATTTTTCTATGACATTGACACTGTAACGCTTTCAAAAATTTAAAAGTATATTTTACATTGTACCAAAAAAATCTTGATATAATATTTCCTCAGCCTAAAAAACCGATGAAGTACATACATATTATGAAAACGGTTATAGAAAATGCACAAGTTAATTTTTAATGTGTAGGAAAAATTTCCAGTTTGTTTTCCCTGTGAATGATTTATTTACAATAAGTACAAAATCTATGACACGCGGTTTAAAGAGTACTATGGTTTTTGTCTGGAAATCGCGGTATTTCAGCTTTGCAGTTAATCGAAAAACCTTCCATTCCATCCGAATAAATTTAGGCAGGAAAATAAGCGGGTGTTTGAAAATGGTGGAACTGGAGCACTTTCAAGTTTAAATATACAAAGTAAAAAAACCGCAATCTTAAGCTTGACCTCTACTGTGTGTGTGTCAAGCTTGGTTTGACTGACGTTGAAATTTTCTTTCTCACGTACTGTTTTAAAAAGGGTGTAGTTGTTTCTGGTGGTGATCATTTGACCTGCGTAAATGTTTAGTGCTTGTTTCTGGTATGTCTCTGCTCAGCGTGCCCGTATTTAGATCGATAGGAGCAGAAGCGACAGGCAAACGGTTTGACCTCCAAGTGAGACTTTGAATGATTTTATAGGCTTGACTTGTGTACCGATTTGTAGGGACACTTTGAGCACTGGAATTTGAATAGGCCTTTGTTTTCTTTCTCCATGTCATTCTTATGGACGAGCTGATGCTGCTTTAAACCGCCCTTTTGACTAAAAACAGAATCGAAAACAGAAGGTCAAATTTCTGCGTTTTTCCAGACTTTGAGGTCAAATTCTGAGGTCACCCCAAAGAGCTAGATAAAAACCAAAAGCACCATTGAATTCAGCGTTAAATTTTGCGTCGGATAGATACTCGCACAATTTTGAAAGACAATTTTCAATTCCCCCGTTTTCCCAAAAAGGCCTACCCCTACCTTCGGAAAAAATAAAAAAAATTGAAAATTGTCTTTCAAAATTACGTTTTACACCTTGGATAGCTTTTGAAATGGCAAAAGAAACTTGCAACTTATCCTCGGCCTCAAATAGTTGCATCGTCGACGATCGGTGGCTTTGAGATGATGGCACATCAAAGATTTGATCTCTCATCCTGTTTGAGCATTGAATTTCCGCTTGGGAACATTTAATATTCCCAAGTGGAAAGTTTTCAGTTACCCAGCGTTTTTGGCCGGACCCTGTACATGTAATGCTTACGAACAAACGGGAAAATCTTTGGTGCGTAATACTAAATATATGGTGCTGTCATACTAAATAAGCAAAACCGGTGCATACCAATCCATGGAGCAAAATGTATCAAATAATACTTATCGCACATGATTGCGAAATTTATGTAGAGTTGCTAATTCTAAAGTTTGAAAATTTCCCATAAAAGTATGGCTAGGCATTGAAAAGATGCGCGCCAGGGGTCAAACTCAGGAACCGGCGTCTAAAAACTGGTACATTTACGGTACCCTAGGTGTCATACTTATGTACGAGAGGTTGCTTGACTTGACCAAATTGGAAACAGAAAATAAAATCACATATGTAATAACTGTTTCCAAGCGAGACAAAAGTAAAGGCAAATGTCCAGCAAAAGATAATAGTACATACCTACTATAAGTACTATTTATACTATATACTGTTCGAGTACATATATGGTGTAGTTAGCTTTGCCTTTACTTTCGCCGGGAAACAGTTATGGTTTTCTTTTGTGGTTCCTTTTCTATGCGCAGTCAAGCAACCTCTCAAAAACACATAATTCATAGTTCCTAATGTCGTCCGTGCTATCGGCCTGTATCTCACTCAACTCCGGCCTTTTCCCGTGTTTTCATGAAAATTTCGAGTACACCCAGAAAAGAAGCCACCAGCAACTCAAATCCTATTAAACTGCTTTCGCCATTCTATTTTTTCATACATATGCAGGGCTGTTCAAGCAATCGATAAATTTCTCAAACTAAAATAGCGACACTATGCAGAATCCGTCAACGGTCAAATTCACAATCTATTTTACCACAACGCTATTTTTACTTTTAAATCTTCAACTTGTTCCCGCTTTGTCTGGAACGACAGTTCAGCAGTCCATTTCCAGTTCAGACTTGGAAAGGCGAAATCCCGAGACGAGTGGACGCGCGGTTAAAGGGGATATTTTGCAATTACCCGCCTCGGATGGCCCTAGTGCGTCGGGGGAACGTGATGAAAACCGGCGGTGGCCGGCGGGTCGGATCCCGTTCACCATCAAACCCAGCGATTTTGGTAAATTTTTCACAAAAGAAATTAGACAACATACATGGATTACTGTTTTTTCGACGGATTTACCGCGGATTCCGATTTAGAATTTGGATTAGAAGGACTTTCGACTTTGCCTTTTGGTTGAGATAATATGCATATGCATGCATACATACATAAAAAAAATATGAAATTACTTGCAGACTCCACCCAGCAAGGGAAAATTCAAGCGGCGATGAAGGCGATCCAGGAGAAAACGTGCATTCGCTTTACACCGTGGGCCGGGGAGCAGGGTTACGTCGAAATTCAAAACAAGGAAGAAGGCTGCTACTCATATGTCGGATACATTGGAAGGGGGAAGCAAATCGATGAGATATAATTTCCAAATGACAAAACAGCTTTGGTAGGAATTGCAGAAAAGCTAAAACGCATTTGGTATAGAATGCAAATCGGCTATTCTCGTCTCGGCATGTTTTACAGAAAGAACATAACCAAAAGTGAATAGAATACAAAGCAAGTAAGTAAGAAAAATAATTTCTTCCATTTTACCCTGCTAGTGTTGCAAAAGTATGATTTTGTTGGTTGAAATCACAATTAAATCTATGTAACGTTTTTCAATGGTATTATTGTGACCCCGTAATAATAAGACATTGCAATGCCTGATACACGATGAAATATCTCGAAATCGGTGCAGTTAGAAATTTTTCTGAAAAAAGGTTAATTTTCAATCAAAATTTGGGTTGAAAAGTTAAAAAAAAGACAATTCACGAATTTTTGGGGTAAGTTGAGATGATTTATCCTTGAAATTATTTTATTTAAACTACTCTTGAAGAGTAGATATTATTTAAAAAAAATTTCATCCAAATCGGACAACTCTGAGCATTTTTACAAAAATTTTCAAAATTTCATGAAATTTCGAAATGTTGATTTGAGGGATTTTTGAAGAAAATTTTATACAGGTTGTATAGGTGGGCGACCTACAGGACCAGGCTTTGCCTCATCCTGTAGGCGGTTTTAAGCGGTTTGCCACTAGTCTGGCCTTTCTAGCTCAAAATATGCCTGAGAAAGGACATTTGGTGGGAGGAAACCTGCCCCACCTCCCATGCTTTAACATGTAACATGAATAATATGTAGCTATACCGTA
>JAQIVE010006596.1:0-11366 GCA_034698285.1 Sminthurinus bimaculatus | reverse complement strand
ACTATTCCCTGAGCAAAGTCCCCAGAAGATGGACGATGACGATGAGGACAGTCCACATGTGCCCGATGACATCTTTGTGTCTATTTGTTTTTGACTTATTTCTAATCTTATTGTCGTTGTTTTTGTTTTTGTTTCTTCACAGAATCAACCCACAATCGCACACTACAGTTGTATGTTGTTATGTAGAAGTTCTTTTTTTATCTACAAATAAAAATCACAAGAGAAAATTATATAAACACTCAAATTAATTATTTTAATGAACATATCATTATTCGCTTTGTCGCTTCGTTTGATCAAACTCTGTTTCAACATTTTTTTCTTGTCAAGTATTTCGTTTTACTTTCGTTTCTTTCTTTTTTTGTAAAAATATTATTTGATTCAAAAACTTTGGTTTGACTTGGAATCAAAATTAAAATTTCCAAGCTTTTTCACACAAAAAATAAAAAACACTGAATAAATATCAAAAAACAACTTTAACTCATTTTTTATCAAAAATATGCCAAAAACTTTCAACGATCAAAATTAATGTGACAATTTGTGTCAGCAGAAGGTATACAAAAAACATGATTTGCAATTCGGAAACTTTATTTCTTTTTTATAACTCCCATCGCAGCACACTTGAACTTCATTGAATTGAATGTTAATTGCTCAAAAAACTTGACACCAACTTTTTTCTCATATTCATTAAACCAAATAATAAAAATTAAATTTTCAATGATTTGATCTTCACCTTTTTCACTTAATTAACGAAACCACGAACAATAGTGTTTTGTGACAAGACTTGTAAATGCAAAAAATTGTAAAATTATTTTCTCCGAGAAATTAAGTAGAGCACTCGACACATCCGTGATGAACAAAAATTCCTTTCTTGATGATATTCACCAGGAGTTAATATTTGTGATCCAATCCAAAGCCACTTGAACTTGATTTAATTCCAATATCAGCTTGAATTATTATTATTGAACCACAAAGTAAATCTTGTAATTTGTGTGTATATTTTGCATATACACCTTCACACCACCACTTTTTTTCCACAAAAAAATGCACTCGATAAAAATAACAAGAACACAAAAAATCGAAGAAATGTATAACGATGAATAATAATAAAAACAATAAAAATTCGATTATAAAGATGATGATGACACAACGAGGATGGTATCAACAACAACAACAAGTATTAATAATAGTAATAATAATGATAATAATGTAGCAGCGTAGTTCACACACAACCACCACTCACAATTACAATTAAACAGATGAGAGCTGGTGTCTCGTAGGATAATATTACTCTTCTCGTCTTCAACGTCAACTGGCTGGCTTCTCCTTTTTATCAATAGCAGAAGCGAGCAACTTGCAACTTGTAGTGTGTGTTTGAAAATACAAGAACAAAACCTCTAGTCTGTGTGTGTATGCTTTGGTATACGCATGTATTTTGACACTGACACAAACAAGGATCAAAAGCACAGTATTATTCAATGTGTAGCTCTATCTCTGTGTATAAGATATTATGCTGTGTATCCAGGATACAGTGTGTATATTGTATATGTTTGAGATGGACAGACAAAAAAGCGTCGAGAGCGATTTTACGTAGGTCTACTCTAGACTAGTTTTCGAATTCAACTGAGAGCTCTCACTGAGAGAGAGTAGCATGGGCATGAGCATGGCATGGCATGAAGGAAAATCGAGTAAGGCTGCATTCTCTGTAGAGTCCATAAGCAAGAAGCAAGGCAACATATTCACTAATGCTTACAGCTTACACTATACACATTCACGCTCACATTTTCACATTCACATTTTCCACAACAGAAAATGGATATATATCCTTTGACTTGGTCTCTCTATCTCGCTCTTTCTTTCTTTCTTCTTTTCTTACTCTTCTGTTGTTATATTACATTATAATACTGTATATTATATCAGCTGGTTTTAGATATACTCTTCACGTACATGGATTTTATGTTGCATATAATATATCGTCATTTCTTGGATTTATACACATACATATGTATATACGTGTGAACCAAACCAGGCCTGGGCCCACACAATTTTATTTCGCCTTCCTTTCGACCAAAACTATGTGTAACTATTCAAAATCTTTCTGAAATTTCAGGAATTTATAAAGTCAACCTTTTGCCAATGGATGCGTCCATTTTCCTGAAAATCTGTCAAAATTTTGAGCTTTTTACCAGCTGAAACATAAAAAAGCGGTAGGAAACACAAACATCAGCAAGTGGACGGTTCAACTCAGATCGTGAGTGGAAGATATGCATGCAATCATTTCCCTATAAACTCTAGATACACGTTCACTTTATTCACAATGACGAACGAACTGAGGATATATCTGTATCTATACTGTATATATAGTATAGTATTAGGGTGATGGGTGATACCGACATATTTTATCGTATATCTTCCGCTTTTTTGTATGTATATCTGTACAGTGTACGTGTACAGTATATATTATAATCCAAGTGTAGAAAATACTCTTCATTCTATTAGCATAGAGGTTGAACAATAATAATAACTGACTTAAACTACACTCAATATACACAAAGAAAAAAAGGATGGAGGTACAGATAGAAGAGATAGATAGACGCGGATAGAGAATGGGAATAGAGATGGATGAATAATAATAATAATAATAACAGTGTAACCAGAGTCAAAGTATTACTCCTCAAAAGTCGTACCATTTAAATGAATGTATATGTGGATAGAAAATGTACATGGCCAAACGTCATCGTCATTAACATAGTAGCATATACGTATACACAAACTATAGGCATATCCTTTTATACGCATAGTTAGTTTGCTATACTACTGCTACGATATTTCCTCTGTCGCTGCCCCCGAAGCTGAAGTATACATATACATACACTCAATTTCGACGGTGTAAAAGTAAGCATGTATTATGTGTAATGTGTATACACACATACGAGCCTGTATGCTTGTGATCTTATACACGCTTACTGGTATTTTATACCATTCCCTGTTATCTCACTATACACACTACTCACTACTCACACACACACACACGCTCAGCTATATAATGCAGATATTTGTGCATGCATTACCCTTTTTTCTATCCAAACATATGTACTTATGTATATACACTGCACATTTTCACGTTGTGTTTATCCTGTATATTAAGTACAGAAGCAACAGTGTATTTTCTCTCTATTACTCCGTCTGTTAGCTAAACCACACGTACAATATTGATGTTCCTATGTATAATATCATCATATCATCGTGTAATGGTTACGGCAATCTATATAGAGTGACATTAGATCTCCATGTATAATAAGTACTACCTATGTATATTGTATGTATTACGTACATGTGTACAGGTTGTTTGTATTGTATTGTATTGTATGATATGATATGATATGCAAGAGCAGCAGCAGCAGCAGTATTTTGTTGGATAATTAGGGCTCAACCCATGTGCAGTATAAATAGGCTGATGTATATTTGCGTGTAAATGTAGATTTTTCCATGGCAACTTATGCAAAAAGTCTTCATTTACTCAGAAACTGTACATTTTGTTATCATCGGGTGGAGCACTACTAAGTATAAACATGCATACATACATACATACTCGTATTATTTTTCGTCCAAATATTTCTTCTGTTGTTTTGCTACTTGTTTTGTTGTGCTGTTGAGCCAACTACGCAACATTCTACATACATACATACATACAAAACTGTTGCTGCGACGACTACGGTATAAATATACTTGCAATTTACTTAACTTGCATAGATATTATGTATTATATGTGTATCCTGATAATGAGTCGCCTTGCCTTGATCATTACATGATTTCCTCCACTCTCATCCTCCAATGGTTAGTTTGTTGAACAGAGCTCAGCAAATTCAATAAGGCCACTTACGACTATGTAGTAGAATTAGAATCGCACGCACATATGTTAGGCATAAACACTTCAACTGACTGAAGAATTTTGCTGATCTGTGCATTACATTTTATACAGTACAGTAGTGTACAACACAGTTGAGTATAAAGTTAACTATACAGCCTTTTCTTTGCCATGTCATACCATTCAGTCGTGATACGTATTTTATTTTATAAACATTTCTTTTTTGCCTGCTTATGATATTTTTATCTTTTTAACTATCCGAGTTGACACATGCACGGAATACATTTGATGAAAATGAGCAAAATGAGCCTTTACTTTTTTCCCTTACAAATTTCCATATGTTCATGCATATTACATGGTTACAATTTTACAACATACAATATATTATTTAAATCTATCACCATGATATCTATGATACATTTTATAGACGATAATTTATTTATAGTTTTTTTCTAGATTTATCACACTTTTTTCTCTTTTGATATTTTAACCTAGAAACGATCAAATCCTGTTATGTAGACATACCTATCTGAAATATGTATAATGTATGTATGTATGTAGATAAATCGAACGGATATGCTTGTATGATACAGAGTAAGCATGATCTATAAACAAGCCTCAATTCAAGTGAATGCAGTGGAATGGAAAATGGAAGATGGAGAAGATGAAGATGAAGACGACTTTAACACGACGATGATAATGATGACGAAGAAATCAAGTTGAAATGTGTTGCTATTTCTATGCCACACTATCACTGCTCTCCGCCTTTCCCATTTGATGCATGTACTTTTTGCAAAAAGTCAAGTTAACGCCGAACAGAGCAGTCAAAACTTCATCGCCCACGCACCATGCAGAAAGACTATATACGACAAGAAGGAGAAGACGATGATCAGTTGACTCTGATTTCTCTCTATACATAGAAAAAAAACTCTGTGCGAAAATCCATGTTTCTTAGATACTATAGTATGGAAAGATGAAGATGCTTGTAATTTGTATAACAAACACGACCAAGCGTACGTTTTACTATTCAGCATTTTAATACACACGGCGACGTTTGGAATCCGATTGAAAAATAAAATGCAGCATAAATTTTGCACACTTACATACAATTAATGCATGTATGTATATTGTATGAACATGGTGACAAAGGCGTAAACGGCTCAAAGAATAAAACATTGAGCGCATTTGAAAGGGCGAGAAAAAGACAGAACAAAGAGATAACTACAGTATAAAAGCAACTACAAGATTTTCTGTCATATTATCAGCATCTTACATATAAATGTATGTACATATTATGTATACCAAACTAAACCTCAGGCCAAATAAAAGCTATATACACACATAGGTTGGTTTATACGATACCACACTGTCCAAAGTGTACGATTGCATTTCAAACAAACCTATCGACAATTCGACAATGAAGTGAGAAGAAAAAACAAAAAAAACAAGGGAAATAAAATCTGTACCTTTTTTCTTAGTTTTTCCTCCTACTTTCCTTTTCTTTTATAACAAATGTACAAAATTGTCGCCGTCTTGTGCATTTTATCTATGTATATATCACCTAATGGTGAAATCGATCGATTATCGTAAACTCCTTCGTCATACGAACATAATATATCACGTATAATATGTATATGTATATATGTATGTTTCCTTTTTGTTGTTTTGTGTGTATTTATGCAATTCGAGTCCAAATATATAAGAAGTGTATATCATATGTATATAGTGTACATACCAATGGGATATTATTAGGGCAGTGCACATTGTGTACCGTGCACGGCGTTCAACAGTACGACATGATGAGATACAATAGTAGTAGTAATAGTGTTATTATTATTATTAGTAATGTGGAAAAGGGAAGGAAAAGGAAAAAGACATTCCAAAACCCTGAGAATGAACATTCGCGATAAACGCTAAATGTTATTTTATGTTAGTTTATGTAGATCGATTGACATCGAGTTCAAATGCATTAACGACTTTCATAAATTTTGCAACAGCTGTGTGAGGCTCAAAGTAAGTTGAAGTAAGTAAGTATAGAGCATGGAAAGACTCGATACATTCATGTACAAATGTATACATACATAGATATATGTATGTGTGCATACCTACACACATTTTCTGTACAACTGCAATACAATACACATTGAAATAGAACTACAAGAACAAATACACCCAAAATACATAGTAATGTAATAATAAGTGTAGTATATGATGTAGATATACTACTGCTACTCCAATACTTAGTTTTGTGCTTTACATGCAATAGTATTACTTTTGTGTATCTTATTTCATTCCTCATTTCAATATGTGTTATGTGGGTCTGGCTTGGCTTGAGTTGAGTTGACTTGACTCGATTCATATTGGCCTGTTCTACTCGAATTTTGTGTTATTTTGCGTTTGCATTTGCACATATTTTGTGCACACTTTTGCTTGCTCGTATTATTTATTTATGTTTCATTTTTATATAATCTTTATATATACCCCGCTGGCATTCTTTCTAGATACAAGTTTGTAGACCCATACTCAATACTCAAGTAACAATAGTATATAAAGAATATGTACTATTAATCGTCTTTCATGCAGACATATTGGCAAGCAGATATATTTATATGTCTATCGTTTCTGCACAAACTTATTTGCATCTAAATACGCTCATAGATACCTTGATACACATCTCTCGTCAATATGCAGAAAAATGATAAAACTAAAAATCCTCTATAACCTCTACACAAAAGCAGGACTAAAAGTTGGCAGTTTTGAGTTTACGAATAAGTATGCACGGGGAAAATATTTACCTGCGTAAATTCTCAATGGTAAGTAAATTATGGCAAATTTTTCACCTCTCATGTATGTATCTACACTGTACGGCAAAAAGACTAGTACATGCTTAAATAACAAAGTAGAAAAATCCACAGCTACACACATTGAAAACTGTTGAGACTTGCACGTGCTAATTGATTCTCAATTACCAACAATTGTCAATAATGTACAAATATAATCATAACAAAATTTTAACCCACGTCATTATAGTCACAAAACAATGATGCTGCATATTAACCTATTGTTGTTGGCACCTATTGCTCATGATTCATGATACGGATTACGGATGCTCATCAAAATCATGTACATAGTGCATTAAAAATTATTATTTATTTAGATTTAATAGTTCTACACACCAGCCTGTAGCGATGAGAGATGAGAGTTTAGTGTCAAAAGTTGAGACTTTTTGACTCTGGTATATTTGATTTTGACGCAAAAAATATACTGTTTGTACGTATCAGTATTATGTGCATAAAATAAGGTATAATATTATTCACTGATATTCAACAGTCAAATTCAAGTCTTGGTGCTGCGTAGAGTAGAGCTTTCAAATTTGAAATTTCAAAGCCGTACTAAAGACCCAGCTGAACATCACATTACTACAATATTATGCTTCTTCTTGCCATTACTACTAAATAAACTAATATACAAACCACCACCAGCATCATCACTCCCATCATCATCAGCATCGTCTGCACTAGCAGCAGGAGCAGCCATAGCTTCATGGCAGCATCAAAGCGAGCGTATGAATTTGATATTTTTGCAAATCAAATTATGTATTTTGTATTCCCCTCTAAGCGCTTTAAACCGTGACTCGCCTCTCGTCTTGTGTTTTCTCATTTTCTTGTGCACACACATTGTATTGTATGTATATTATTATTCTACCTGTCGGTCCGTATTTCATATTATGTTGTGTGTATGTGTGTTGATTCTGCCAGACGGTACTATGTACATATGTATGTATTCATCCGCCTAGTGCATGTGTACACACATGTACATATATTAGTGTTTCTATAGTAGGTGTAGGTGTAATCCGTAGATCTAAACAGTATTTTAAAACATGTTAACCTCATCAACATCAACATCATCTTGAAAGTGAGTGAGTACAATACAATATTATAGAAAAAAATAATGTTATACTACACACACACACACAGTCAGCAATTGTAAATTGTATAGTCATACTCGTAGTTGTACAATGATTACAAGAGCAAGTTTTATTTCAGAAATCATAGCATGATATAGTATTATTATTATCATCATCATCATTATTACTTTTATACCATATAATATATAATACTATAGACGAAGCATGTATGCACAAGTTGAAGTCCACACGAGTATTATTATTACTACTTGATTCTTTTTATTTTTTTATTTTTTCTATGGTATTGTAAAATACATACAAATGTCTATCCTTTGTTCGTACATATTTGTTTTGTGTATTGTATGCTGTATACATAGCTAGTGAGTTTCAGGCAAGCCTGCAGCCTCCTGTATGCATATAGATAGACAATATACACAGTACATACACTTTACTGTACAGTGTAAAATACAACGAATGCATAGATACTGAACGGTGATGTGATAAGCTGCTGAATTTTGAGTTTGTAAGCATATGTACATATTTTTTACGGCTGTACATAGTCATGTTCCTACGTTATGTACATACATATCTGCATGCATACGATCGAAAAATGGAGAAGGGAACTGTGACTTGAGTATTATGTACAAATAGTCTGTAAATATATGTGTAATATAAAATCAAGTGAAGTTCTCTCTCTCTCTCTCCCTCTTTCTTTCTCACTCGCTTGCTCAAACTAACCTCAGTTAATAGCTAATGGGAAGGAAGCATGGAGGACGAACTTCATCTACTTTTTCACTTGGTTCTCTCTCTCTCTCTCTTTCTCTCACGCACAAATCCTTATATGTACGTTATACGTATGCATGTAACTATGTGCTCGTCTGTGTATGTATAGGTATGATCTATTATGTGTACATGCATTATGTATTATGTATGAACCTTGAACTGAACTTCTTATCAATTTCACCTTATTGATACCTAAAGTCAAGCACGTTCAGTGTTCAATAAGAAAAATGGACAATATTACACATTCAAATATTATTTACTCCTTGTATACAGATAAACGCAATACAAATACAAATACCAACAAGTATTATACAAATGTATCATCTGCGTTAGTTATCTATTTGTACTGTTATAATAATGCCAACTGACGGTGAAGTTGGTTTTAGTTACAACATTATAGACATACACTTGAAGCATGTTGAAATCCTTTTGGATTATTGCTTTTGGGTAAAAAATGAAAACTCAAAGTGGAAAAAAAGGTATATTTTGCATATTTTTAGATATTCTTCTAATGGTCCGCATCGTGTTGTCTATACACACATTGTACGGTGATATGGATAGTGCATGTGTAAGAAAAGGGGGGAATACTCTGAAATTATTATTGTACTCATTATGTAAATAAATACATATGTATATACAGTATACACTCGACGATATTTTTCACTCACCACTTACTGTTCTTTTCCATCCTTTTTTCGCCGATTTACTGTTACACTTGAGGCTTAATTAGCTCGTGATTCTAATTCTAACTTTTTGGTCATATGTTGCTTCTCATCCCAATGTAACGTACAGTAAAGTAAGTGTAAAACATACATATATGAAGCAAAATGAGTATCATTAGCGTGTAGGTTTTTATGATACTGATACAATGTAATAATATAATATGGGACATTTTCCTGCGTGCACTTTGGGCTTACAAAATTTTTCTAGTCATCTTCATCATCTTGTGGTTTTCGTTTTTTTGGGGGAAAATTTCCCTTCGTTTTGTTCTCTATCTCTGCTTCTCTCTCTCTCTCTCTTGAAGATAAGGACAATAATAATATTAATCGATGGTGTTTCCAAAAACTCTGTGGAGGTAAAATATGTACAACCTATACAATTCATGTATGACAACAGTGTATATAGTAGTAAAAACATGTATATATTACACACACATTCATTTTTTTCGTATATTATATTATGTTCTCCTTCTCTTGTATCATATTTTCATTGTGTTCTCTCTGTCATTCCTTCGCTGGTTGGTTTGACCCCATTAATTCTAATTGGAATGCATAATGTACGTGTACAAAACGTACGTTTAAATGTATACGAGTTACGAGTCTATGGCAGAGAGTGCATCAAAATTAGAGAAAGACAACGAAGACGACGACGACAATGGCTACAAAAAAGATTATTAGTCCTCTATCCTCTGTCTTTCGCCAAGTTGTACTTGAATACTTGATCGTAACAACAACAAAAGTGGTGGTGTGTTACCTACTGCCGTTGTTGCGATTTTGAGTGAGTGGTGTAGTTAAAATTGTTTGTGATTTTATTATTTTCGTGAGAATGTCTCATTATGTTTTTTTCTAGAGTGTAAAAATACGAGTAGGAATATAAATACGGAGTGACAATGATGACTGTACAATGGTCGGCGCCTTACGTACGTATGTATGTGTGTACAATCATTTTATTTTATTGTACACTCCTCACCTTCGTGGAGGATACACACAAATATGTATCTAGATATTATTATGTACAATAGGAAGCAGTTCAAATGAAAATACGCACAATATTATTATATTTGGCCGTGTATTATTGTAATTTTATAAAGGTGCAAATCCATACAACATGCATACAAAAATGCAGACAACGTCAACTTAATTTGTTACATGAGACGGAGAAACTTTATTATTACTCTGCAATCTATGTATATGCATGTAGTATACAATGGGCAATAAAGAAGTGACACATTTTGATGCACTAATTTTATTTTCATTTTTATTTCATCCTCTATCTCGCTCCTGCCTTTTATTATGTGAGAAATCGTTCAAAAGTACAAGAATGCAATGGTATTATGTTATAATAGAAAAAGATATGATTTTTCGACAAATGTGATCCGAACCTTTCGTACTTTGATTTGAAATTGACAATTTTCGATAGATTATCAATCTTATTGTGTAAGCCTCAATTTTCCTTGTTCAGTGTAAATACACAAACTCAATTGAGTTCCCATTATAGTTATACATATGGTTGTATTTATATTCTATAGCCATTGACAAAATTTGTACATTATTGTTTTCTTCTCATCGTATATTGGATAAGGATTATATACACTAATGTAAATACTTTGGGTTTTAGACGTACAATATAATATCATAAGTATATACATATGAAGGGTCCAGTGAGAGTCGAGCCAGGATAAACCAAGACAGAATGAGCAAGCCCTGGCAAACCAACAACTCAAATGAGGTTTGTCCACTTGCCTGCGGGAAAAGTATGTACATACATATGTATCAGTATTAAGTATATAGTATGCATGTATACGCACTCACTTATGTATCGTCATAAAATCTCGGAAAGTACTTACAGCTTTGACTTGACGTTGACTGGCGAACCACCCTGGTTATATACCTGACACTTAACTCCTACCTTTTCACCTTTTCATTCATCTCTCGCCCTCTCGTTCTTCCTTTTTCTATGTTTCTCTCTGCCCAAAATCCTTCCACCTCTACCTCATCCTCAACTGTAAACACAATGCAGTGTACCACTGCAACTGCAATTTAATTCCGAGGTATATGCATGTATATACACAAAGAGTAGCTTCGTATGCTG
>JAQIVE010006595.1:0-11370 GCA_034698285.1 Sminthurinus bimaculatus | reverse complement strand
TGACAATGATTCATTGCTGCATTATTTAAATTGCTTTTCATTGCCAAGGAAAATATTGAACAATATTATGTTCCCTAGTCACGAGCCACTTAATTAAATTACATGAAAAGTCACCCTGCTCTCTGCTGTAGGTAGTTCAATCTCAATAAAATACTGAAAAAGGTCATATCTTATATATTATATTATACATATTACATCATAATATCTATTTGTATAATACTCAGCTTGACTTACTTAGTTACTTCATCATTTATATTGCTCTGATTCTCCATTTTCAAGCTGCTTAATTGCTACAATGATAACTAGAGCGTCTGGCTGTATAAGCGAATTGAATAAAAGTTGGGCGACTGCCCTTTTCAGCCTCAGACGAATGTAAGAGCATCATTCAAGTGGATAATAATTTGTAAAGTTCTTTAGAAGCACTTTGTGTAAACAATAACTCATTAAATTTGTAAAACTTACCAACTCATAACTCGTAATGTACTTACATATCTATGTATATGTTGTGTCAATCGTGTAAAAGATACAGTCAACTCAACAAGGTCAATGTTCTGTTTGAAAGCTCCAGACTTGCTACTACATACTTGCAGTTTACTTTGAGTTGACCTTCCCCAACCGTCTGCACCACCCGCTTTCATTAGTGATGAAATAATATAAAACATTATAAGAACCTAAGCCATCGCCTGTACTGTATGTTTTACTTACTACTTACTTATGTAGAACAGAGAACTTATATGTATGTATGTATGTATAAGGTATAAGGCCTTCAAAGGAAAACAGACTTCTTTTTCGAATTGAAAGATCACTTTTGAACTTTCTTTCTCTCAATTTTCTTTCATGCTTCCCAGTTAAAGCCGAAATGTACTTACACGATTTTCTGGTAAAAGTAATGAGCAGTGTATCTGTATGTGTGCAATGTGTATATTGCATAATACACAGAAGCAGATAGATTTTAGTTGAAGTGAGTCAAACGGCAAAAGGATAGACCATGTTTTTCGGCCATCTTTTTTCCCATTACATCTTACATGCCAACTTTCATCCAGTTTGGATATATGTATTTATTGTAGATTGCAGAGATGTACATATGTAAGAAAAAGGTCGTGTTAAGATGTACTTTTGTATATAACATTGAATATTATGTAGGAACAAATGGACAAAATATTGAGTGGAAACGAACTAATATCACGCGACTACTGATAAAGTATAGAAGTAGATTCAACTATACAACTAAAACTTCAACTCCAACCACAGCCATTTAAAGGAAGTGGAAAATGTTGTAAAGTTTTGCCACATCCAATTCATTGGAATTGATTCCATATAAAGACAAATATGGGACTTTAGGGACTTTTTCCATGACTGCTAAACGGATATCGCCAGAGCCAGAGAACCAGAACCACAGTCAAAGCGACATTGAGTCAGACGTCAGTTGACAGACTGATATATACATTTTACTGATTGTGAGACACATGTTATTTCATTACTACATAACATACTACTATTGAATTTTAGTCTGTTGAGCGTCTGACAATCTGTGATCTGTATAGAAACAAATTTATCTACACTGTTTCAACTTTCTCCATACTAATAGATGGTGAAAGTAAAAAAAACAGTAAAAAAACGAATATGATTGCCCACTTTGATGCTAAAACTTCGCAGATATAATATTACAGTAAAAAAATATATATTATTAACTTGAACAACTCCGCAGTACTACTGTACTGTACAAATCTATTTAAACTTCGAGTCAATGGCAGAAACTTGTGCTTTGATTGAAAGCGACTCAAGATTCAAGATGCGACCGCATGAGATGAGAGTTGTCGGAAAACAGGAAAAGTAAAATTCCGCAGTTTCTTGACTGCGGAATACATTATGGGAAAAGTAAAGCCAAAGTCGATGCCAATGTCAGTGGTGATGTCGGATATCAATGTCAATGTCAAAGCCAAAAGTCAACAGCCAGTAGAGTCAGGGCCAGTCACCTACCTGTGTATTACCTAGGTTAGGTATATGTATAACGTGTGAAATCCCAACATGTTGAGGTCGTGTTGTCAGAGCACTGACATTTAGAGAGTTGGTAACTAGTGCACCACATAATTATTAAATATGACTGTCCTTGTCACCACCATACAGATATTTTCTTTTATTATTTGTTTTCTTGATATTTCCTCTCGACTTTCTTTCAGTAACTAACTTTTGTCTGTATAATATGCAATATGTACATACTTACATTTGTACGTGCAAACTATTTCCACATTTTCCCAGAAAACGTAACATGTCATCTGACTTGGACTATATATGTAATACACAGTATACTTATCTATGTGTATGTTGGTATTAGGCATATTGAGTATACACATGTTGGACGAAGATTGCAAATTATATGCAGTTGAGGAATAAAAGACGGTGGAGAAATCGGCCCTTTATGCGTTCTTTATATAGACTCATACAGCGTGGTAAATTGCAAATTGAATGCTATTCAAGGAATTTATAGAGCTGGATTGAAGAGGAATGGAATTAAATTAAATTATGTACCTTGATAAATATTCCGTGAAAAGCTACTCGACGCCTTACAAAGGAAGCCACAACCATCAAGACTTGTTGTCATTTAATGGGCATTTTATGGCTTTTTTACAGTTTATTTATAACTATATCACCCTTTTAAATTAGGGTTCCTTTTGTATATATACTTTTGTATACTGAGATTACTCAATGTACCATTTCCGATCCTTACTGCATTTTTGAATGTTCAGGATGAAACTTGACTACTTTTCTATTCACTCTAGCACTATGGCATTGTGCTAGGAGGTTTTAGTTTAGTTTAGTTGTACAGTTTCCGCTTCATCATTTTTCCTTCTTGAGAAGAAAAAAAATAAAAATAAATCACAGCAATAAAATACAGAGCGTGTGGCAAGAGGAGCAAGGTCATTTTGACTGGCTTGCAGAACTGAAGAAGATGAGAGGAAAGTGGAAAAGATGAACACACGCTAAATCCTACTGATATATAATATAGTGTGTGTGTGTGAATAAATTAAAGTGAAAGTTTTGTAAATAACTTTTTTCACTCTCAAAACTTGCGTCCCAACATTTTTTGGTGTGTGTGTGTGTGTGCTCCCCGTCAAGCTTCTCCAGTCACAGATAGTACATATATAGCTGTAGATATAAGGAGAAGGGAGAAAGGTAGAGATTGTGTATGTATACTACAGGTTCACTTGTGGCAAATGAATGATGGAGCCTTGGAGCTGTAAATTTGGTGTTGAGTGTTAAGTTTGAGCATCGAATCTACACTTATTCGACTACGTGCAACGTGCGTGTTCGGCTCGAGGTGCCTCCATGCATTTCAAAAAGCTTGTTCAGGATTGAGGAAGGCATGGAAAAAAATTGTAGAAGGGAAAGGAAGAAAAATAGAGAAAAAGGACAGGAAATTAGTTGAAATTGGTACATTGGATACTGCATCCTGAGTTCCTGACTTGGGAAATTGTTGGAATAGTTTTTTCTCAAGGTCAACTTCTCACGCGTCAATATACATACATAGATGATATAACATCATTGAGCGGAACAAGAGGAGATGCTTGAGAACTCAAGTGGGCTTTGGGCTTCCCCGAATATTATATTATAGAGCAAGATGAAGAACTGGAGAAAGAGAGAGAGAGAGAGAGTGAATTTTCACAACATTTTTTGGCGTTTTAATTTGGCCCGAGTTACTTCCACTTGTGATTAGCCTCTTTTCTCTCCATTTTCTATATGGTTCAGAGCTTTTGCCTGGCCTCCTTGATTTTTCGCACTATACTGTATTGGCGAGCTTTGACATATTTTTCAAGTATTTTTTCAAAAATGGCATTCGGTTCAAAATCTTTTGAAGGGCTGTAGAACTTCCGTAATGTTTGGATATAAAAGCCCTAAAAGTTTCTTTGTTCAGCCAGCACTTTGAGCAGCGGAAATAAAAGAGGAGGCGTCCCTCTTTTCTGTATTCCTATTTCCTAGAAAATCCAAAAATACTCGGGATCTCCCTCGAGCCTCTTTACTCTCTTTTGTCTTTGTTGCTATGTACATACATATACATATGCTCTGCATTATGTGCACATTATGTTGTGTACTAACTATGTATGTAATGTAGTATGTACAAAGTACAAAAACTAATGACGATAAAATTGTTTTTTGAAATAAGAGACAAGATATAGAATAGATGGGGCTCTTCTCACATTATCAGCTATCCAGTTTCTATGTGTACTTACTACTTACATGTAAATATGCATGCATATTGTGGAACATCTTCCAGCGTCATCCTTTCCTTTCAGTGGTGCAACTTGTTAGATAGTCGTGTGAAATGGGGATGTGGGTGGACGACATGAATATGTTAAACTTGTCATAGATACTTAAGAGTGTATAAAAATCTCGGTCTTCACCTACGGGTTTTTTAGTCATGTTCTTTGAGTGCGGTGTTTATTGTGTAGTTACCGTTGAAAAAAGTTTTGTCAGGTGTGGGAGAAGACTTAAGATGAGGGGCTCGAGTCTCGAGTACATAATGCAATTTTATACAGAATTTCAACTTTACACATTTATAGTCCACACTGTAAATAAATTGTACATGTTGCTCTCAATCTCAACCCAGCATACTTTCTGGCATACTTTATGTATGCCAGCATTTTTCATCATCGTGTCATATGTCCCATAATTTATATGTAATGTTAAATATGATATTATAATGAGATAAATGCCATTTTAAAATTGGGCTGGAGCTATGCAAATCGTTTTTTATTTTATACAATACATTTTTTTAACTACTTCCAAGATCTCGAATGTGAGAGGATAGCGAGAATCGGAGAGTTCCCGGAATTCTAGATTTCGGATATATATTTACTTTTATATAATTGGAAATGAAGCAGGCATTGACTCGTGATCATTTCAATCGTGTATTCTATGCTGGCTGCAAATTGACTTGAATCATCATGATTTCGCAACGTTCTTGTACAACATACATACTCAATACTATACAATGAGAACAATTTTATTACAGCGTGCATTGAAGGGGAAAGTTACTTCAAAAGTCACCTCTCAGTTGTACATACATAGTTGGTTTTCTCCCCTATGCAAATTTTACACTGTGCCCTGTGCCCTGTGAAAAGTACATAATTGAGTAATGTAAGAGAGAAATGAACAAGCTGAAATGAAAAGCAGTTGAGTGCTGGTACCTGCACCTTCCACGTGGCCTGACAAATATAAAGAAAGACGAACGTATTTTTCTTCAAATTGAAAGTTTACAACGAAAAAAAAACTATACATATGTGAAGGAGAAGGCGCTTCAGTTCCAGGTAAAACTAAAAGTTCATGGGGAACTCGCCTGCATAGATACATACATACTACGTATTATGGCTGTCTACAAACATTGAAAAGATATTTCTTTTCATTAAGTCAATCCTTTTCCCACGTGTAATTCTATCACAACTTGTGACATATTTTTTAAGAAAAAATTCATCCTATACAGTACATAGTACACAGGTGAATGTACATACGTACAAACATTGTACAATTTGAATTTTGACTACCCACGACGAATTGCTTAATTTCAAGAAAGTGGAAACGAACCACACAGTCAGCCGACACAATGCGATGTTTGTACTTGTAGATAAATAAGGACATTGGCATTGTGCTTACACACGCGTGAGTCAAGAACCAACCACAAAGGGAAAGCAAACGACAAATTGAAATTATATTGTCAATTGCCAAGTAATAAGAATGCTGGTATTATTGCACAATGCACAATAGAATGGAAATTGGACAAATATGGAATAAAAAACATTGAATATTAGCTAAGGATCAACATGGAAGGAGTGCCTCTTGCTGCAAAAGGTAGTCCTTTCAGGTTGGCCCGTTTAGCCGCTACTCGCTACTCATATCCGTAATTTGATGCTACGTTTTGATTTGGAGAGGCTCGGATTTCAAAAGTTACAAGTATAATATTCCATTATGATTCATGATAAATGCATTTAGTTTTTCCCCCATTTTCGAAAACTAAAAGTGCAAGTTCCGGCTTGTATGCAAAAAATTGCGGCAAAAGAAAAAATGTTTCGCTTTAGTCATATTCTTCAGTTTTTCCATCACAGTTGTGTAAACTGCATACAATAGGAACGTATTTACTCTTGTGCTTTTGGAAGCCTTAAATGTACTGTCAAACTACAAATAAAATTTCCCGTTTCTTCCTGCTTTCACCATCTATTCGAATGGGGGAAAGATTAAAAGATGTAAAAAACTATTGATATACAACAGCGCACATTAGACACATTTTACTTTACCGGAGAGTACGTATTGAGAAACTTGGAATTGAAAAAAACACGCCACATTTAATCTATATAAAAATTTTGATGCTGGAATAAAAACAAATTCTGGCATATGAACATTTCATGCAGATACAGATACGTGTACATTATGTGACTTGAAAATTTCCAATCGTTCTAAAGACATCAAAGTCTGCTTGGGCAGAGCGAGAAAAATACTCCAAATAGTAAATGAAAAGGGGATGAAGAAAAGAGCAACATGTACTATGATACATATAATATTATACATATTAGGAAAGGAAATGAAACGAATTCATGGAATTCAAAAGTATTGTACACTGTACACACATATACCGCCTTTGCTATAAATATTAGAGCAAACACGGTATACGGTATATAGTTTGCATGGAATTGCATAGAATTGTATGTATCTGTATTCAGTACATGCCTATCGCCTAGTTGTAGTTATTTTTTATCCCGTTTCCTTTTTTCATCTCTTTTTCGCCCCTGAATAATATCTTGTATCTTTTATCCAAATCTCTTGTTATTCTTCTCCTTCGTTTGCATAGATACATAATATACATACTACTCTTTAAAAATTCATTTCTCCTCCACTCCGTCTCTCGTCCTTGGAGAGAGAGAGAGAGAGTGAGAGAGAGAAAAAAGAGGGATTGGAAAAAAGAACCTTCAAATTGAATTTGATTCCGGGATATTTTTTACTTCACGAAGTATACCTATATACAAAGTCAAGTTTTACCTCATGCAAATGGTTAGTTGAAAGAGAGTGAGAGGAAACAGGCAGCTTTTTTGCCATTAGATACCGTTCGCCTTTCGTTCCTGCACTGTATTACATATATTGTGTACAAACTACAAGAGATACAAGCAAGAAAAAAAATCCATATTTCTGTAGCTGTAAATTGTGTCAGTGTACCACTTTGCATTTCAAGAAAATTACTCTCTGATCTTGTATTAACAAGCCTGAAAACAGAAAATACGAATACAAATTTGTAGAATCTAGGTACATATGTAGTACACAGCTCACATTTGGGTCAAATCAATCATTTATATTTAATTATTGTCGACTGGCATGTGGATTCTACAACATTAAAAAAAACAAGGGCAGCATCTGTAATAAGGAGCAATGAGTTTTTTGTCTTACTTCTTTCAGAAATAAGACATGACGTTTCTAAATTTACGAAACGACATTTGATTCAAAATTCGCAGAATTCAGGATACATAATAATGCTTGCTAATTTTAGAATGGTTTAGACTTGATTGAGATTGGATGCGGGGGAATAAAATTTTCTAGGTCGTAATCTCTCTCTCTCTTTCATCCTCTAAGGCCTGAATGAATGTAGAAGGTGCTAAGTTTCTGCTGCTGCTGATAAACTCCAAGTTGGTGTCACTTAAATCCTGGAAAACTTTGTCTTGGCTTATAATATAATACACACCGTATATTCTCGAATAGTGCGACACCCAGCCCATCAATAAGCATTCTGTTCTGCGCAGCTTGGTGGTATATGCACGCGCATCGAAATGCTTACCGATGGGCCGGGTGTCGCACTATTCGATAATATACGGTATTACATATTGTATGTATGTGTGCCTATATTATATAGCACCTAGCATTGCATCCTCTTTTGATGGATGATATTTGTCTCTGCCACCCAGATTACACAAAGTTGAAAAGGCAAAAAAGTCGCAATGAAAAGTCTGGAGGTGACTCTTGTTTTTCTTGTGGGAAGTTCTCTCAGAAAAAAGGAGATAGTCAAGTCAAGTCAAGTATGTATGTATATAAGAGAAATTGGAGAAAAATAGATGAAAGGGTCCTAATCTTTATCTCGGTCGCCACTTATTACCAGTATCAAAAATCGAAATAAAAAAGCTGGCTAAAAAATAAAGACGCAAAAAGTTGCTTTTCATTCATTTCATTCAAGAAAATTGCAAAGAGTCGACTTTTATCCAACTTGGATTTTTCGCGCGCATCACGCTTGAACAACTTTGCCTTTGCCTCTATTACAACATCTGAAATCCAAAAGTAAATCCAACTTTTGTCCCTTTCCTTTTAAGTTTCAGCTGTGAGATTGCGATGAGTCGTCGTTGGTTGTGGATGAGGGTGAAAGGGGAAATGGGAAAAATAAACCGGAATGAAATGATGAAGATAATATTTATTATATCTTTGTTGGACATTAAAAGAAAGCTAAGCTTGGCTGATTTTGTGTGCTTTATTACATATTATGACGATGATTATATTATGATTATATGTTACGTGTTTGTAGGTGGCAAGGTGTGAGAAATATCGCAACTGCAGCCAAACTGCATCATGGACAACATCAACAGCATCATCATCATCATCATCATCGTCGTCGTCGTCACTTGTTCGCTTCGACGCGGCGGCCCAACTTGAGACTGAGCTTAATGTAAAAACTCCGGTGCCCGTCTTTCACTGCTATAGTCCCAACATGACTGAAAAGGTTCCGAGGAAATACGACGCTCTCTTCCGTTGGGAGTATCAAGGGAACAACACGCTCGACGAAATCACTGCGTAAGTTTACCTTTCCTCTTTCCTATAGTATTTATATGATGATGCTCATTGAATTTTGCACTCTCTGTACTAATGTTTTCTACGTATCTACAATCTACATACCATCATCCAAATTCCTAGTTATGTTGTATCTTCATACAAAACATTGCCTTGTGCAATATAATAAGCATGGTTGATGATCAACTATTAATTAACGGCAATTTCCCCGTGAGGAGGAAACTCAAAGTCCTGGAAAATGTAATACATCCATCCATACACAAGTGCATATTACGTTTGTAGATACATTATGATTGATATGATACAGCGTAATAAAATAAACAGGACAATTTCAGGTAATTAGTGCGAAACGCGTAGAAATGATGCATAATATACTTCTGTGTTAGAGGAAATCAAGAGCTCATGCACCACTTGATCGCCCGACCACATCTATCTATATAATATGTATATTATGGCATTAGTGAGAGTGATACCGACAGATAGAGAGATGCCGACCGTGATCGCATTCAAAAGACCACCGAACAAGAATTATTTGTATTATTTATCTATTATATGCACGTATACTGCATACTGTATATATTATACAGAAGTATGAAGTTCTTCAGAAGAAGAACACGAAGCGTTCGCCTCAAAATTCATAAATCATCCATTAGTCGAGTTTCCTCTTTATAAGTTATGTGTTATGTATGTTTTATTTAAGAGGGATAGAGAGAGATGTGGTGGTGCGAGGAGGGAGAGAGAAAGAGACGAGAAGCATTTGTAATATTATTTATGATCAGTCCTGCATGCCTAATGTGTAATACAGTATACAGTGTACACAAACTGTGATATGCACAACGTGCAAAGTACAATGTACAATGTACAGTACACATCACATGTAGCGGAGAAAGTGGAGGCCAAGGTTGTGCAGTGTTCACATGTAATTCGTGGCTTGCCTTTGCCTTCCCTAATTTGATACATACATAAGTACATAATGCTGTGTACTGCCGGTGTGTCTGTATACTAAACTGCTCTAACGATAAGCTTCGATTTCCTGGAAATGTTTCAAAGTCAACTCGTACGTGCTGTGGAACTAGATTTTAGATACCTACTTGCTTGCTTGTTTGTACATGATGTTCGTGTACATTTTGTAGATACAAAGAGAGAGAGACTTGTAGCGCGTGAGGTTCCGGCAGACGACGTTTTCCCTTTTCGCCTTTAATGCTCCACTTTCATTCTTAATCTGCTGACGCTGCTGTTGCTTCTTGCTTCTTCGACATCTTCTTGTTGTTTGGAAAATGCCGTAGAACGTGGAGAAAATTATCTTTATAGAATGCAGAGTGTACATTGTACAGTGTACAGGTGCTGCACGGTCGTGCTATGAAAGATAGACAAAAACACTAGTACAACGTGCATTATGCACTACACACATACGTTTTACAGCTAAGAATGATAGGAAGTGTATTTACTATGTATTCAAATAAAGATTTTGAATCATCTGTTACGGAGGTGTAGACACAGAGAGTAGAAGATACACGTATGTACTTGTGTGTGCAACCTAAAGTATCATAAATTATGTCTTATGTCCTATAGATAGATACCTGGGCCAGGCAAATATTTACAAAGTTTAAGTCAAGCTGCCGAATCTAGTGAATGATAGATGGGTAGCGGATAAACTTGAGACTTTTCTTAATGTTTCAAGTTTTAAGCACTGCTTCAAGTCTTTACATATCACATATATAGTCATCAATGATCAATGGCTATTTTTCGCGAGAGTCAGCGATAAAAGCTGGAAAGTTTGAAGTTTGTCCCAAAATAAAATCCTGGGGCATGTCCTGTCAGCCGTGCTGTCACCTTTACAGTTTCAACCTTTTCTTGATAAGTTTCTTCAAGCTGCAAAACTAAATTTTATGAATTACTGACCTTTTCGACCACGTAGCTCAATTATGTATAATATGTATGTATATATACGTTTAGAATTTAGAAACGGGGTTTGTGTACTCTCAAAAACAGGATTTAAAGACAAAATAAGTGACGACAGGAACAACAGGACGTCAACAGATAATTTTCCCTAAGCTCTCTTTCCCTTTATTATCCGCTAGTCATTGTGTACATTGTACATGTATGTACATGAACTAGAAAATGAAACTGAAGCTGGAGAAATAATAAATAGCACTAAATTGTCATACAGGGGATACCTTTTCATTTCACATTTCACCATTCATTTGATTTGCACTACATAGTATGTTAATTGTAATCTGCCTTGCTCCCTTCAATTTTCTGCGAAATTCCACCCGCTGAATGCAAAACCGCAAGTATCCGGGTTATTGTATTTTAGTTTGGGGGTTAGGACAGGCAGAGGGCAGAGAGGAACACTTACCGTCTTTTCTCTTATTGACGACTATTATATACTAGTATTAGACTTTAGAGCTATAGAAAATACGTTTTTGTATAGTACTGAAATTTTTAGGCCTTGCTCCACTCATGGAGAAAAGACGGTACGCATAAGGTGTGTTCGAAAACTATAAGACACATACATTTTTTGGGTTTTTTCAAAAACCCTTTTAAATTTTAAGATTA
>JAQIVE010006594.1:0-11372 GCA_034698285.1 Sminthurinus bimaculatus | reverse complement strand
GTGATTGTTGAACAGCCACCAAATCCGTGGCGGTGGATTTCCTAGAAAAATGTAAATTTAAGATATTAGCATCATAGAATAGTGCATTTTTTTAATGAGGATTAAATGTCAGATTTTTAGAACCTTTTATCCTAGTAGCAAAAACATGCATTTATTTTTTTAATCACACAATATTTACATAATTCTAATTCATATTATAAGCTATAAAAAATTAAAAAGCTCAAAAAACAGACATTGAAAAATTAACTGCCTCTCGTATATCGTATATTGCAAGTCCGTTTAGCAAAAAACTTTTATAAAACAAGCTAAGAGAAAAAAAATATGACGTAACACAGTAGAAGAGTTGAATACGTTGTATATTTACTGGGAAAGACAGGCAAGGAGACAGACAGGGAAAATACATACAGCCGTCCCGGCGATGACAGCCAATTTATTTCTATTAACTATTTACACAGACGCAAGTATAACAATTGTATGTAGATAGAATACAAGGAAAGGGAAAGAGAATGACATGCAGAGGATGAAAGGGAAACTAAACATAAAACAAAACATAAACACACATTACACGTATAATTTCCAAGTATTGTTGTTCTGTGGTTATTATTATTATGTACTAGACATGATTCAACAAGAGGCCTTTTCACATTCACATCATTCATAAATAGTTTTCACAGTGCGTCTCTCGTCTCTTGATGTGATGCCCATTTGAATTTGATGCACAGTTAGCATGCGGATTATGACATGTGGCGAACGAGGTAATTTGTTTGCGAGTAAATAAGACATTAATAAAGGGGAAATGATAAGAGACTCGTCATCACATATTGCTTCCGTACATTTTACATTGTGCAACACAATACATGCATGTCTAATGTCTATACATATGTATTTTCCCCTGCAATTTGTTCTTACACTGACAAATCTTGTCATCAATAAATAATAAATAATGGAATTAAAGGGGGAGAGTCTCTAAGACTTGTAGCAAAGGGAATAGGTGCATATACATAGGTACTGTATCCTCTAAAATAAAAGGAGCGGAAGTAGAGGCAGTGTGTTTAAATCAAAATTTGACAAGGTGGACGACAAATCATGTGATTGTTTATTGTCACAGGGGAAATAATACATACAAACATGAAACATGTGTATATTATACAATATATTGATGTTGTATAGAAATACAAACACAAGTACTGAAAAGGACAGAAGATAGCTAAGGACTGATATGTAGGATGGGTAAAAAAATGCATCGTATTACCTCCTTCGACAACGCAATCGATAGAAATGTTGTCTTTTTCCCGGTAAGTGACCCTCGTGGAGGAAGAGGACGGTGAGAGACGTCGGCCGTCGAATTCCAAATGAACTGTTCGCGGAGCGGCTGCAAATACAAAGACAGACAAACATTGGATGGTTGATCGAGACACTTTAAACAATGCATATATCTACAATCTACATACATAGTGAATACCATACGCAGTACACATTGCGTATGGTATCTACTTGCGAGTTGAGTATAACGTCCATCGGAACAAATAAATCCAAATTGCTGCACTCATTTCATTCAAATGAAAATGCAAATTACGGCACGTCCTAAGCTGCCAGCCCTCCTAAATTTTCCCTTTATTATCCAGCCAATGGATCCAGCCTGCCGAGCCCTTGCTCACAATTGGCTACGACTGTATGTATCTATACATGTATGTGTGGCTACTTAGATAAGGCATCAGCTTCATCTTCACGTCGTATCTTTCCATCTATCTCCATCCTAAAGTTACTATGTAACTGCAATATACATAACAATACAGCACAATACAATATACGACGGCTGACTGAACAAGCTAATACGTCTGCCTTACTCTCTTATTGCCACAGTATTTCTATCTTCTTTTCTCCTTCGTCTTATGCACTATTCCATTCTATTTTATTCCACCCCTTTGTCTAGTTCTATAAAGTTTTTCTCAGCTCTATTTTGCTTCATTCTGCCGGAGACTCTCATAATTCCTTACAAATACAGACTCGAATTGAATCTCTACTTTCTCTATGCACAATATACAGATAACTATACGAATATGTATAAAGTTTATCTAAATTCTCTTTATACACAAAATAGTGTGAATTAACTATGCATGTATAAATGCAGCAGTTTACGCACATTCTCTCTCTCTAAGTATACAGTGCGTGAATGAAAATCCGGGGAGAAAACCACCCTCGTAAAACTGTACGAATAAATATTGTGCAATATGTATGTATGCATGAATCCAAATAGCCAAAAGGAAACTCTTATTTTGAGCGAGTGATTGTGAACTTTTGTTTTTGTTGTCCCTCGACACTACATAAATAAAGTTGGAGGGAAAATAAAGATTTAAACTTTTAATCAGCCTCCGGCCCTCACACGAATGCCTGTAATGCTATCAATAATAATATTGTTTTATCGTGAGAAACAACAAACGCTTTAAAATTAAAAATGTTTTAAGAATTGAGGATCTCTTACCCAGAACGACGACCCAGATGGGTTTCGAGGTGATTTCCTTGCCATCAAACTTGGTCTCGTGACACTGCCAGATGCCATTGTCCTCCGGCAGCACATTATTAATGGTGAGTCTACCCTCAATAGCCCGATTGACACTCGGGCCCTGTATCGAATAGCGTCCGTTGTCAGTCCGTATTGGCTGACCATTTAATAACCACATGATACGTCCATACGTATTGTTAAGTTCACACTTGAGTTTTAACTCGTGACCGGGCTTAATTTTTATTTGGGGGAGGAGATGAATGTCTGATGACATTAAGGAGGACTTGCTGGAGGTCACTGCCGCCACTCTCGGACCCCCACCACCACCACCACCTTCATCTTCAGAACTTGTTCCGATTTCCAAGTCGGCCGAGAGAGCAGCTGATAATGAAGTTGATCCTGAAGACGCGGAGGACGAAGATGATGATAATGATGATGATGCTGATGAAGATGACGACGACGACGATGACAACAAGGATGATGAAGAGGCTGATAATGCTAACGCTAAAGGTGAAGACGATAGAGATGAGGAGGCTGAGGACAATGATGATGATGATGATGATAAAGTTGATGGTAAGGACATGGATTTTTCATCTGAAGATGATGAAGATGCGGACGAATCCATCATGAGAGGTTCGCCATCATCAGTTTCATCGGGCACTGCACCACCTCCTCCTCCGCCTCCACTACTACTACTACTACTACTTGAGGAGGACGAAGAAGATGGTAAAACGGGGAGTGAGGAGTGACCCCTATGATGTCTCAGCGAGTGAGAGCAGAGTACTATGTGACCTACAGAAAAAAACCAGACACAAAAAAGAAAAAGTTCGTTAGACATTAATGTCACATGTAAATAACCCCTTGAAAAAGGATCCACTTAACTCCTTCATAATTTTACATAATTTCCATTAACATCTCACCACAAAAGCATAATGGGGTAATATATTTTATGTATGTGTGTATGTGTTCAAAATGTGTGTGCTTGATATTATATCATATTATATCGTGTTATGTAAGTACATACATTGTATATATAGCAAGGGAAGGAACGTATATATGAAATATTATTGTCATTATGTGGATACATATGAAAGATGCTGGTGGTTTTTATGTCGCATGAAGATGAAAAGATAAAAATAAAAGTGAAGGGCGAAATCACCATACAAAAGCACATTCCAAACAAAGGGCCACCCACATAATACATAAAAGAAAGGAAAGATCAAGAGGCCGGCGACTTTCTCCACAGATATTTAAAATGTCCATCCCATCCATTTCATCCTCTTTGACTCGGAAGAAAATGCGAGTGGATCTGAATGGAAAATGAAAAGATAGATAGATAAAAAGAGGTAGAGAGAGTACAGCAGAGAAGAAAAGAGGAACAACTTTCTAGTTTTGGCTCGCTCGCAATAGCAATATCACGATGACTAAAAAGAAAAGAGTTTTTAAAGGATCTTAAGAATTTTGTATATCAACCACCAAACAGAGCCAAGCCAAGCCAAGTCGCTATTGCTATCACATCGCATGACATTGCACTGCCATCATTTGCAAGCCACCAGTCCATTCAACAGTCCCATTTTACGTACATACCAGTAAAAGAGGAGCAACGAGAGAAACGGAAGAAGAGAGACACATAGAAAGAGAGTCGTACACATTACCCATACATATATTCAACTTTCTGCCTACTTAAACAAAACTTGAGCACGCCCAAATGAATTAGCAGGCCGAGCCGCCAAGCTCAGTGCCCTGGAAATAATTCACGAGGACTTTTGTGGCGAGCAAAGTCAAGTGGCAAAAATACAAGATAATGGAGTCAACTTACGACCGCCACTATATAATTTGGCGGTATATGTGGACAAAATTCGGCTCTTGTTTCTCTCATCCTTTCTCCTTCTCCATTTTTGTTTTAGAGACTCCTCAAAACCTCTACTCAAAATCGGAAAATGAAAAAGGCTAGCGCTAGAATATACACACATACTTACAATTATGTAAGTATGCTTCTCTTTTTATTAAAGAGGTTTGGCATTGCTTCAACAGCTGATTTTAAACAGTGTTCAGGCCAAAGTACGAACAAAATCTACGGAGTCAAAGAAGGGAAGGAATTTCCGTAGATTTCGCCGGAATCCTTGGAAATTTTAAAAAGTTTCGTACTACACATACTCCTGCTAAACCTCGATAATAAACCTTTATTAAATCAGTAGGTACAGAGATATACGATATACATACATATACGCATTGGCTTCAAAGCTCAAAACTCGAGGATCTCAAAAGATCAACTTTTCTTGCTCCTTTTGGCTGTGTCTTTGTTCTTCTTTATCTATGTATGTATATCGCTGTGGTAATCAGCTCCGTCTGTACATATTACAGTACCTATGTATTTTAATAATGTTTGCATACATAACTCCTTTACAAAACAGATAATATAACTGTATAGCATAGTAGTTACAGTAAAGTATGTATTCATAATGTCTACAGATGGTTGACAGTATCTGCTCATCTCCTTCTGTGGGAATTCCAAACAAGGCAGGGACAACGCCGAAGTCCACACAGTACAGTACAGTTTTGCTCAACTCTCCACTCTCTACTTCACAGCCTTATTTCCATACATCATTTCATTGCAATATTAACCAGAATCAGACAGCCTGAAACCAGATTATCATTAACATTTCCCCTCTTTTCTTTTTCTCCATTCTCCATTCTCTTACTCACTCTCATTCTCATTCTCATTCTCAATCTCCCTCTATTTCTCTGCCTCCTTTCTTTCTCCCATCTAAATTTCCATTTGTATGCATAATACAAGAGTTACCCCTTGCCTTGCTTTTTCCTTTTTGGCTTTGCGTTTTCCACTCCATCCACTCTCGGCTCTCTGTGGATTTTCCTTTCACACTCCTGTATATGTATGTATACGTAATGTATAATGGACATGTAATGTGTAATCGGATATGCATATCAGTAAATTATCCAGTACAGCATGTAGTGATACATACTACACATATACATAGACACACAGAACGTGAATGAATTAAAACAAAAAAGTCGCCTCACAATGCTCATCAAGTTAAAGTTAAAGTTGAGGAGGCAGCTAGAGAGCAGACCAAGGCAAGTCAAACGAAACAGCCGCAGAATTGTATAATAACGTATGTTAATAACCCTGGATATGTACGCCATTAATTTTACTATGCATTTCATTCAATTTAGGTATGTACATACATTGCATTTCTTTTGCTCTATCCCAGCTTAAGTCAAAAACTGTATCTACAATATCATACAATCTGGAATCTTTGATATTGTACATTTCCCCATTATTATGCATACATACAAAATAACGAAGGAAGGAATTTACACAGCAAAATTAAATTTATCATTAAGGCCGACGATGGAAAAATGAAAAGAAAAAGGAGATTGTACTATGTACAATGTACAAGCATACAAAGAGAAAGAAAGGGGAGAGAGAAAATCATGTAGATTCACAATTCAAAAACGAAAAAGAAAAACAGACTCTTGCTCTTGTCCCTTTTTCTTTTCCCCTTTCCCCAAAGTCTCATTTATAATTTGAGTTTTGAAAAAAAGTCGAGGAAACGAGAGAAGAAAATAATTCGCATCCCAATTTTCCTTTAGTATAGAAATCCTTTCATTTCTTTTCTTTTATATAGCCACTGTAATCGTATACATAAGTGTATGTACGTATGTATGGATGTATGTATGCTTGCATCGTATCCTATCGCGTACAGCGTGGAATGAAGTAATAACAGTTTCACCAATCTCTCTCTCCCTCTCTGCTCTCTTCTTCTTTTCATTTTGACTATGATATTGTTCCGTATTTTCATTTTCATTCCAATTTCTATTTCCATACAAAGAGCTATTTAATCTACTATATTGCCGCCGACTGGAACATTATGAATGGAAAGTCTCAATGAAAATTTCCAAGTAGAATAGAGTACACTATGCATACTTATTACATGTATTCAATATTACACTATAAACGTGCATTCTAAGTAAGTACATATAACCATGTGCAGTAAGTGTGAGGAAACAAGCACGACCAAGTTGTGATTCTGCACTCCCGACTCCCGACTTTTCTAATGTAATGATGTAATGGGCGGGGAATGACTCGGCTTTCCTATTCTTTTCTCTTAGCTTTTGCTCATTATAACCCCACAGATTTTGGAGACAATGCATCCAGCAAAACTCATTCTTGTAGTTATTATGGACTTTTCAGGAAAAAATTGTTAAACAACCGGTGGGATTTTTCATGTTTTCTGAGAAAGGCGGTATGACGCTGTGGGTTCCATTCTCAATCAATCCTACGATTTTTATTCAATTGTGTGAGATAATGCAAAGGAGAAAGAGCCTTGAGAAAGGTTGACTTTTTAACTTGTTGATATAAGGAAAAAATATTCTAGTATTAAAATTGTCAAGAATTTTTTAAATTCGAGCGACGACTGTCAGTTTTGTATTTGTTTATCTATCAGTACTTTGAGTCTGCGACTTCATAACTAAATACAGATACAGATATCAGTATTATAAATATAAACTGATGGGCAAGTTTCTGGTTTTGCTTGTATGTGTAATAGTTCTTTTGCTTGAGTTTGTCTGTCTGCTTCAGCAAACTGTATAGCCAGAGTCCCCAGGAGGGAAAGCCAAGTCCAACCAAACCAAACCAAACCAAGTCAAAACCAAATACAAGGCAAACGGAACCACACCAGACCAAGAGAAAGAAAGAGTAAAGGAGTGACAGTAGAGTATCCGAGTCTAAACATAATAATAATGTAATCCAATCTAATGTTGTAATGTAATACTTTGTTCCCCTCGGTACCAAATACGAAATGTCAGTGTGTGGAGTGTCTCTTTTCTGTTTGTATCGTATCTCAAGTTGGTTAGCTCCCTAGTTGCCTGCCTGCCTGCCTGCCTGCTTGTCTGATAGCTGGCTGGCTGGCTGGCGGGTTGTCTCCTTTTTCCTTGTCCTCGTCCTCATCCTTGTCGTTGTTGGTGGTAACTTTCTTTATTTCGTAAAGTTGTTTGTTCACGACAGAACAAAACCGAAAGGGGAAGCTCCACATGCTCACACACAAATACAAATACATATACGCATATGTATAATATATGTATATCTGTGTACAAATAATATATACAAACATTACAGCTAGAAGCCAGTCTATGTATAGACACTATTTTTAGTGTCAGCATCTCTCCGTCAGTTTCTGTCTCTGTCTACTTCTTTCTCTTTTTCTACCGTATGTACATGTCCCTACGTATAAGCACGGTTCAGCATTTTCTACTCCATTCCACAGTGCGATTTTCGATGACTCGATCCCGATATGAAATGGGTTGTGACAGATATCTTTCTCTTCTTCTCCATCTTTTCCCTGGAAATGTGATGGAATGGAATGGAATAGTTGCCGTTCGTCCCACAACTTTCTCTATTTTCTTTTCATTCACTTTTACACTCGACAGCTATCTGTATCCCCCATTTTCTCACATATTATTATCCATAAAAAATTGCTGTTCAAATCTCATGCGCAATTATTGTATATATAGGATGTATCCCCCTTTATTTTTTTCCTAGTCTAGTTTTCTCCCTTTTATTTTTACAGCTACAGTTATACTCATGTGTTTAGTTACATTTACTGTTATGGCTACAGATAGTTTTTTCTCCTGTTTTCTGAGGTTATGTGAGACTCGGCTGCATAATTATTCTCAACCGTCTGTTTTGTACGGAGCTCTATAATCAGTGCGCCCTTGTTTTTTGTTTTTGTATATATGTGTAAAGTACAATGTACTGTCATACTGTGCTTGCGTAATTTAAGTATGTACATACGTATTCCTCAGCTAATGATATTGCCTTATATGTATGCTTGTGGTGGTTGTTGTTCTACTTTCTTTTTGTATGCATGTACAGTGTACAGTAGAGTGAGATTATTTTGAGACGACTCGAGTCAGCAGCAACAAGATTCTAGTTCCATAAATTTGGTCTACTTTAGGCAAAATAAAGCTATTTGCTAGTTGGAGGTTTGTGGTGCATCGCATCGTATTGTATTGTATTGTAGTGTACTGTATCGTGTGGGAAGATCCAGATACTTTCTTGCAGTACATACACATGCGAATGAGCCTTAAACAGAGGAAGGCAGTGAACGTGCCCTTTTTTGAACAGATTTCGCATGGATCTCTTTTCACTCGCGTATTATATTGTACAACACATACATACATACATATACACACAAACAACACACTACATGTTAACCATGTAGGTAGCAGTAGCAGTGTAGCAGTTTTGCTCTGGTCGGGTCTGATTTAGTTGAAGCATCTTTAGGAGCGAGTTGAGAGTATCAGAATTTTTTTCGCGAGTCCATTAGGGAGAATCCTATTATTTTCATACATCAGCTCAGTGTACACTAAAGTACACTGTAGCATAGCTGAAAGCTGAGTACTGAGCACTGAACGCATTCTCTCTAGTTTCTTCTCTTTCCCTTCTATGTGTGTATATCTGCCTTTCTCCACTTTCTCTTGGTGGATTTTCTCTCATGCTATCTTTTTCTCGCATCTCCACGATTCCACTGGCACTGTGTGCATACACATATCTACGTATCCGTATATGTACAATGTGAAGGGCATTGTATTGTATCGTACAAAATTGCACAGTAGTATTTTGAGCTCGCAAAAAACTACATGGCATGGGAGACAGGGAGCTTTCCCCATAAAATGGAACAAGATCCACCCTTCCACTTGGGCTTTTTGTTTCCATCTCCCAAGACTTTGCTTCTATTCTTTTCCTGTCTTTCCCAATCCATCCGTATGTGTATGTGTACTGACACTGTTACTGATAATGCATACGTGTGTGTGTGTGTGCTCTCATTAGATAAATACGCAGCGTACTCTGTACTTGCTAGACTTTCCCTCCTCTTTCTATTCCTCCCACAGCGTCAAAAAAAGAGAAAGTGAAAGTCCGCATGCATTATTATTGTACATTGTATGGAGGCGAAAGTCAGTTTTTTAGGGAGCTCATTTTGCTGCAGCGTTTTGTGCATTAGCAAAGAATTTCCAAGCATGGGCTGAAAACGAAGAACAATGCACGTTTATGCATGTAGAATGTAGAAGGCTGGATATTTAGTTTATCTAAAAATTGGGAGCGAATGTATGAAACAAGGAAAATTTTAAAAGACAACATACGGATTTTCTAGTACAATACAATTTCTGTATCAACACAACGCCAACCCGTATGGCTAATAAAAGAATGGGGATGAAGAAAGTCGACACAGCATACAATACAAATATATTGTACACAAAGACGCATTTCCCAAACTTTTCCATTCACACCAAAGAAAATAAAGGGAGCGTAGAAAATAGTTGGTGACAGTGACTTTATTCATTTTGTGAATCCTTTCTTTTTTCTCCGTCCATTTCACTGTACAGTGCCGTATTGTACTGTACGTATGTATAGATACAGTATTCTGCATGAATATACAGATATTTTATTAAATGCAAGGAAATGGAGAAGAAAAGTAGAAAGATGATACATTTTCTCAAGGCCTTCTATTTCTACAAATTTTATTCTATTCCCTTGAGCCTTCTTCGAATAAGCGAATGCACACTCTCGCACACACACACACACACATAGACACATACAATGACAATGCTATGCTGTACAATTCGAAACAATGCAGATTTCGAATAGAGTAAAACAGCTGACGACGATTCGAGGCTGACACAGAGTGGAAGTGAGAAAACGGCAAAAGGCAGCTTTTTCGGAACACAATACGTACGAATTGAAGAGAAATCTTGGAGAAAGTGGAGTTGTGCGTATTCCGCGTATTCTTTCTGCCTCCTATTCATATTGGCACGACTACTCGCATACAAACACACACATACACTGGCACATATGCATATTAAAATGCACGTGAGTAAAGATGCGACGAGGCTTGAAGATGAGAAAAGGAAGAATGAAGAGGACGGGAGAGGCAGGATTGGAAGTGAAAGTTATAGTGAAAGTGAATGGGAAAGTAAAAGTAAAAGCAAGCATTGTTCTCATCGTCAGTTTTTCCAACTTGTATAGTATTACGAAACGTCACCCGGGACCAGAAGAAAAGCCAGAGAAAAAGAAGAAGCCGGAGAAAGTATGTATGTATGTATGTGGCAGAAGGGAGGATTACGCCTGGTACGGAATCGGAGACAGGCGCATATGGAAACCTATAATTCATTTAATTAAATCTGCTCTTGCAGACAAAAAACGCAACGCAACCTAAGAAAGTGAATATTACAAAGAAGAAGAATAGTAAGAGGGAAACGAAGACGACGACGAAGAAAGAATAGATAGAAAGGAGACAACTAACCAACTATGGCGACAACTAAACAGATAGTAAGATGAAAGGGGGGAGAAATAAAATGAGAAAGAGAGAGGGAACGGGAGAATGAGAGAACTGTCGGATATCTTCCATCTCTGCGTGCAACTATGTATATTCTATTCTGATACGTACTCATATAAGATGGAGAATCAAGTTAGCTGGTAGCCTGGTCGGTTTGTCCCGAGATTCTCCAGGAAAATGAAAGTTTACTGGAGAAAAGTGACGACCATGATACATACATATAGGAAAAACTCTGGTCTACCAATCCACCCCACCATCAAACCAAGCCAAGTTAAAGCAAGCCCAACCAAACCCAGCTGAGTAACAAGTTCAACTTTGAAAACTGGAGGAACGAAAACGAATGGAAGAATTGAAAAAGAGTTGAAGAAATGGAGAAAGTTGGGTACATATGTATTTATGCAGAAATGGGAAGAAACCGGAACTGGTAGCCCTTCGTCTGTTGTAAATTGTTAATTTATTCTAATGAAAACTCATTCATCTCACCGGTGTGATGTATAGTACAACTTTATTGC
>JAQIVE010006593.1:0-11373 GCA_034698285.1 Sminthurinus bimaculatus | reverse complement strand
ATATATAGATGAAAATTATTATTGAAATATTGAATTATTGAAATGACCAACGAGCCAACGATCCAACCAGCCAACCATCTAAATAAAAAGACCATCAACGAGAACACGAACCCACCAACTAACTCAGCAATTTATATGTACAACGTAATTACATATTGCATATACTTATGTTTGCCATGTCATATTACCATTAAAGGCAGGAAAGTTTTCCATTACTCTTGTACTTTATGTACTGCTGCAAAAATACGGACAGTCTAATGTGGCTGCATGCATATGGATACAAATAGGTATATGTATGTATGTACAACGTGCATGAATAATTCAGGCATGATAATAATAATAATAATAATTCTAATAATAACAATAATCATCATATTCACCTGCTTGCCAACCAATCGTCATTTACGAAAAGTAAAAATGAAGAACCTCGTTTTGGCATCGTGTAAATAGTAAATAAATACGTATAAAACAATTCATAATTTATATTTGCTCCTCCGCGAAAGAAAACAGACCAGTCTGCGCTATAAATGCCTTTTCATTGTCAAATCTGGCTGTATAAACAAATATCCAGTATCTGCATATATCTATGTAAGTAGGTACCTATAAAAGTATGTACAATATAAATACAGGAATAAAAGACGGATCCGGCCATTCATTCATAATTTAAAATAAATGACTTTGCTCCATAGCAAATACAACTACAACAAGACAACAAATGATTGCATCCGTTTGATCAAGTGATAGGGTGTCATTTATCATAAATAAATTTAGAAGCAATCAAATGCACTTTAATTGGTTGGTAGGAAAGTTTTCCTTACCTTTTCCCCTCTAAGAGTTCTATTTAAAAGCTTGCAATGATAATTAATTAAAAAAATGGAAATCAAATGTCGTTTAAACCACATAAAGTTTGATCTTTATTGGTGTCTATGATTAGCAATATTAGTACTATACAGAATAAAAAACATACGTAATATATTGCTCAAATAATGACTACGGGAAAATGAATGTTTTGCACTTGGTAGTTAAAACAAACAAGGTAAAGCACGATACTTCTATGCAGAAGTCTAATACGTACATCAACTGTTTATTTCATATTTTTCATGGGATTGAATCTAAATTCCTAATGTTCTTTGCCTTGCAAACGAACAATACCCACCCATGCAAGATTTTATGTGCATAAAACGTTTCTCACATTTGGATTTAACTAGAAACTAATATATCTCGTCTGTACAATACCCTAGTAAAAAACATTCTTCATGGAAATTCTGCGTTGTATTGTACATTAGAATATAAATAATAAACAGCTGGAATGTTCTCCCCAGTTGTCGTCATATGACGAGTTGTTCCTTGAACACAATGGAAAAGAAAGAAAGAAAGCAATGCGTTATTTACTCCATCAACTTTACCCAGCTTTGTTTGGTGGTACAAAGTGATAAGAGATAAGCTAATAACTTGTGCCCACGCGCTTTTCTTACACTTTTTGATTTTTATATCTCTCCCTTTCTTGCTCAAATTGGTGCATAATTTATGCTACAAGATGCTCTAAATAGAGCTAAAAAGCAGACACTGTAGTTATTCATAGAGAGGAAGTTGACAAGAAATCGGACTTATTGATTCCATAAACAAAATAGCTCAACAAAAAAGAGTAGTGTTTATTCAACGTCAATATTTTATGCATTTGTGCATTTACTCTAAACCACTTAATAAATTCCGTCAATATCCACGGTTCAGCATTGGAGCTCATATACCATGACGAAACTTTTCCAAGAGCGTTATTCAAATTTCAATTTTTTTATGATACCATCCATGCTTACATGTATCCGTAGATGCACGTGTACAACAAACAATACAATTTAAAGATGAGCGACGAGTTGAAAACTTTGTACATGTGTAAAAAATGAACCTATTGATACCTGCTTTGTTTTTATTTGCTTTTGTACTTTTGAAGAATGAAAAAAACTGTACAATATGCATAGATACAACACAAACACATAAACTTAGATGCATACAACTTCAAGTGGAAGGCTCGTTCCCCGTTTACGTTCATCCTGCATATGGGCTGTAATGCGCATTTTCCACTGTATATATTTAATTTCAAGGAGTATCTTTACAGAGCAAACAACCAACAAAAAATGATTGCTCCTCATCAGCATTGAAATGTATGCATAAGAAGCAAAAACGATGCTCATGCTGATGTGCATGCATGTAAATGATATGAAATAGATAGAGAAAGTGTGGAGAGAATGACATAATCAGGAAAGCAAAGAAAGAAACACAAACATGGAAGAGGATTGTTAAATACACATAATATGAGTACTATATGAATAGAAATAGACGTCAAATGAATTATCATAATCAGTCCATATCTAGTGCATTCTCCCCTCTTTTATTTATGTATGTTTGTGTAAGTGCGAAGTTTGTAATACCCTTTCTCGACTTTGAATTTAAATGCGAGTGTGAGTGGCAAAGTTAAATGTGAGGAAGATGTGAGGCGACTTTGCTTTTCCGTTTACTGCACCTTCCAAATACATAGCTAGATATTATTACATAAAGGTCTGACTTGGTTTCGTTTGGTTTCGTTTGTCTTTGCTTGACTTGATGTGTCTGAGAGGAGTCAGAACATGGTACAGACAACGGAGCCGCAGGCCGAAGAACACATTTTCTATGTAAACACCCAAGGTAATGGAAATGATTAGCATTAACAACAGTTTGAGCAACAAAATCAGCCCATCCCAACCCAGCTTGTACATGTACTCTTTATGTATACATACACACAAAAACAGCCAGGCCACAAAGGGCTGGGGAGGTAGGTAAAGCAAGCGAGAAATGAGGTATCAAAGAACAAGAGAAATGTACTTGTATGTTTGGTTGCGGGACCTTTTATAAATCGCGGGATCAAAAGCTTTTGCTGATTCCACAGAGCTAAATTGAGCAAGTAGATTATTTTTATTAGGTACATTACAATGTTGATACACTCTTCAATAATTTTCATGAGTATTTTGATAACGTTCCTCATATCATGGTTGCTTTTAGCTTTGATGTATACATCCGTCTCTTTGCTCTGCAAAAATTATATTGTATAAATTCAAATGTCAAAAACTGATATGTGGGTCGTGTGCACGCACTTGGATTTGCTGTCTCAACCAACCTTCAAATTTTGAATGAAAACCAACTTTGCTCGTAAATATACTATTCTTAAAATTATATGTAGATTTTGTAAGAGCTCCAAATATTTTGTACCGGAGTATTTGACAAAAAGATATTCGTTTACATGGCAGTACGTCCATTAGAATCGACCGAATTTCAAATTTTGTAATTTCATAGTAAAAGAAAGTTTCTCTCAACACTTATCAAGTTGGCATAAAGTATGCATAAAGTTGTCCGTCTACAACTAGCTTGTAAAATTTTTACAATTGTGATGTGTATTTTTATTAAAAAGCTGTAAATGTCTACAACATTTAAAATGTTTTCTAAATATTTCAAAGACACCAGCGAACTAATAAAATCACAGTTGAGTTTTTTATACGGACTGTATTTAACTGTAATTTTAAAGGCGGAATTTTACTCGACAAATCAAGTATCAAACTCAAGGAGACAAATGCATAATATATAAAAAGAGGATATAAAAACTGTTTATACTCCACATTTCAAACTCCATAACAGTGTTTTATACTATTTACAGCTGTTGTGCATGTTGTTGGCGTTTGGATTTCTCAGTTGTAGATTTGCGACTTTGATAGAGGAATGATAGAGAATAATGACGATAGTATAAATGATATAATAAAAACCAGCATATTGTACATTGTGTACATGCATGTGTGTATGTAGATTCACTCTTTTCTTGCCCTCACATTTTTATACAGAATATGTAAGAGGTTATAGGTATAGTTTAACGTGGTTTTCGTTTTACTTCTCTAAACTCTAAATTTCCTCATGTAAATTGCTCTGTACTCTGAACAAACAAGACAGAAATGAAGGCATCAGATTATTTCAAGTTGTTCAAAAACAAAACAACCGAGAAACGGCAAGACAATCCATATCCTGAAAACAAATATGTATACGTATAATATATTATGGCGGTTCACCTACATGTATACAAAAAACATTTCATGACATAGTCATTGTTTTTCCACTTGCAATAGCCACAAAATAAATGTTGAAAATATCTCGAAAAATTTTGCATTTTTCGTCAATATGCACGTCATACATTTTGCAAGTATTATACCATTCATAGTACACATGTATGTACATATCTAATGCATACACAAATTACACTAATTCTCTCACTGCACACGATTGCATTGCATCGTAACGAAATAAACAAGTTTACCAGGAGGAAAAAACCGAGAAAAGAGACGCCAAGAGAAAGAAATGAAGAAGATGTAGAACATCCAGATGCTGAGAATCTCATTTGTTATAAAAGTGTAATGACGAGATGAGCAACATCCTTTAGTTTTAGTTGACACAGATGTAACAAGTTAGTGTTAAAACACACAAATTCTTTATTTACCCGCAATACCTGCAGGATCAACTTTAACCTATCATCTATGTAAAAATTTAGCATTATACCATGTAAAATATTGAAGGCACGTCAAAAAACATTTGCGAACATTTTAACCTTTATTTAATTTGTGGTCCCTTTTAAAGGCCGTGTCAGTATTTATTACTGTAGAAAAGTACATAAAGAAAAGTAAAACGAAGAGTGAGGCAGAAAACGATGACTTGAAGGAGAGAGAGAGAGAGACGACGGAAATTCTTGGCTTTCGCCTCAGCTCCACTTGACTTGACTCGACTCAACTTTAAGAGCATCATCATGACGATCGTCATCATGGAGATTGAAACAGTGAAGAGAAATGAACAGTGTGAACAAGGCCATCATTACCATTCCTCACAAGTCAAAAATGTTTGTACAATGTACACATAAGATGGAAACGGAGATAGGTCGTCGTTGGTTGACTTGAGATCTCATAAAATTACTGTACATACGTGCAGAACATTGTCGTACAAAGAGGAAAGGAGCGATAAGGTGATAGAGAAAATCAAGTCGTACAAATACATGTACATTTGTACATTTGCCCACATTCACATTTTCACTCAGGGCATTTACCTCTTTCCACTCTGTCCACACATGCACACTTTTCACAGTGAGCATCATGGAGCTGACTTGAGTTTAGAGTGAGCCATTCCAAGGAGAAAGAAAGGAAGACGAAAAAAAGAAACAAAAATTGCCGACTGCCACATTTTCAACGGCAGTTATCATCCACGACTTGAGCTTGGCAGAAAAGTAGTTGGCAAATGCGCCTCAGCCCACATTTTCTGAGACAAGAAAAGATTGGAATTTTGAATAGTACCCGGGATCAAAAAATTCCTCGGGTATAACCGTATAAATACATACAAACGCATCAGCGTGTCTACATTTTTCTCTCTTTCTTCGTTTTCCCTATGTATGTATGTATGCTTACTTACTCGATCTCTCAAGTCATTCTATTCCCTCTCTTTTTTTCTTTCTTTCTTCTCTGTTCATCTCATCTCATTGTCAACCATTTGGAAAAGAAAAAAATATTTTGAAGATCACTCTCTCTTATAAGCCAAAAACTCACACAGTTTTATGCATCTTGCATGTACAAGCATATGTATACACACATGCATACAAGTTGATGGAACCAGAGCCAGAAACACTAGAAAAGAGAAAAAATAGGATGACACTTCTATCGACTCTAGGCAAAAAAAAAACAAGGAGAAGACTACCAAGAAGAAGAGAGTAGAGACAAAATATTTTTCCACTACTGGAACTAGACACATGCGATCTTCGGTTGGTTGCTCGCATTATGTTTATGTAGGCCTCCGCTTTTTTCTACAGTTTTCCCTTCCAACTTTTTCATCTTTTCCTCGTCATCTTCTTCCATTTCACCATGATTTGAATTTGCAGCCACTCACTCAACTGTTTATTCTGTCTTGAAAATGTAAAACCACAGAAGATAGAGGAGAAGACATTTGCTAAAACTAAAACACATGTAGATAATAATATGTATTGTGTGTATATAGGTACATATTTTGTGCTCCGTATACATAAACATGTAAATATGCAATATGCTCTGTATTGCAGGAGAGAGCGAGAACGAGAGAATGACAAAAATTCTACGATGCAGATAAGAGTCTATTAGAGAAGAGAATGAAAGAGTTGGAGACAGTTTCTGTTTCAAATTCCCTCTCTGTTTTTCTCCAACTCTTGTCTTGCCTTGCTCTTTCCTCGACACGACCAGAAAAAAGATTGTGGATTGACGGAGAAAAATAGTTGTAATATTTTACAGTGTGCAAGACACATTGCGACGTCGAGTCAACTAAAGGATGGTCACATTAGAAAACTCCTGTACATACAAAATACGGCTATTCCACATACATGTATTCTGTATACCTACAATGTACATATGTACAATGTTTTAGCCGGGTACTTGGGATTCTGTGGATTTACACGACATGATGCTCTGCTCTCTTTCTCTCTTCTTCTACTTATTTAGCTACATATATGTGAAAAACATAAAAGAATCTTGATATGTGTACATTTTCAAGCTCTTTCCATCTTCTGTGTTACTGTTTAGTCCACAGGGAAAGTATTTTGTATCCGTAAAACGTAAAACAAACTCAAGCCGAGCCAAACTTTAACATGACACACAAAAAATAAAGAAACGGGTGTAAAAAGACGAAAAACAATAAACTCCACTCTACATTGTATGCTCATAGCAACTGTGCACATGTATATTACTCTGCTCAGTTTGAATTTCGGTATTTTTTGTAGCCTTTAAAATGCGTGTATGTGTGTATGTCTGTGCCATACCAGTATACGTGCCAAATTCCATTTGTTATTTTATTCCCATATATTTATGAGGATAGGGATAACGATATAATTGTACGTATAATAGGGACCCAAACTGACGATATTGGAGAAATATTTAAGAGAAGATTTATTAACCATTGGTTTACTGATTTGATTGTGAAGAAAATACGACTTTTTTCCCCTCTTCGTTTACTTTGTCCTTTGTACGGGATATATTATAATGATGACAAGTTTTGTGTGGCAAGAAGAAAAATCAACCTTATGCATGTAGTCAGTCGAAAGTTTAATCTTTTGCAATAATTTCGGGGAAAGTTCACCCACATTTAAATCGGTACCTTAATAACAATTAGTTAAATTAATAAATTCAATAAAGTAAAAAATGAAAATTAAATAACACCTTTTCATTTAAAATTGATTGCTAATTTTATTAAAACATAATAATGAGTCCTGTAATGTAATAACTATTTTAAATATGCGTATATGCATTCTTCCGTTGATACAAATTGAAATGCCATTCTTTTGCTTTCTTGCAGCAAAATTAATTCAAAATAAAGTAAATTAATCCGGATGAAAAATAATGAGCGTAGACTATCGATTTATTTATGAGTGTGCTGAGAATTCTTTCGCGTTCCGAGTAGTCGGATAATTGTAATAAATTTTTTCGGAGAAAAACATTATTCTACCTACTTTCTTTTCCCACTTTCAGGGTACACAAGTATCTACAAGAGCGTAATATAAAAAAGTGTAAAACATATTCTCTAAATAATGCGCAAAAAATCAGCTCAATAACTCTTTCGCTCCACAAACCACAGATGTGCATGCTTACATGTACAATTTGCATGCATACATATGTACGTATGACTATGAAAGATTGAAAAGGGAGCGACGAGACAATTCGCATTTAATCCGATATAAACGACATGTAAAAAAGAGTCAAGTCGTGGCATGAATGTGGCTAAATGAGCCTCGTGAATTAAAAAAATGTGAATGTGGATTACACATTTTGACTCGACAAAATGGCAAAGAAAGAGAGTCAGAGTATAGCATAGTATAGTATACGAGAAGAGTGAGCAGAACATTTTTTTGGAGCCGAGACAAACCTGACACATGGAAATAATATCCTGGGCATGTCAACAAATGTATATGTACATGTATAAATGGCGCACGGAAGCATAATAATAATGCGTAAAACGCGAAAAGGCAAAAGCCCAATGACAAAAAGTGCAATGAGAGAAGTAAAGCAAAGGGGCAAGAGAGAAGAGGCAAGGAGAGCAGAGAAAAAGAGTTCCAAACATCACGCTCCTTTCCGTGTTTCCCCTTAATTACTAGCGCTATTATACAACATTAATTTGCTTTTAACGGAGTCAGTCGTCAAACCTTCAGCGTGATGTGAATTCTATGAATTTATGCATGCAACTCGGAAAATACACACGACTTTTCCCCTCACTTACAGAGGACAATACAGTACAATACAATCTGCAATCCACCGACAACGACAAAGGTATGCACAGCTATGTATATACGAATGTGACTGCGACTCACATTAAGCCTCACTCCACGGTAGAAAACCCTGTGTACACACAGAAATGTCGAGGAGACGGCAACAAGCACTAAGAGAGAACAAATTCACAAGGTACATATGTTATGTGTGTTGTGTGCATATATTAAACACGGATCGTGGCTTCATCGTCTGGCGTCATTTGACTCGACTCGACTCACTTGGCTTGACTTGACTTGGCTTGACGAGGAGCGAAAATTTAACGACATAATATTTACATACAAATTTAACACGTTTAATCTTTAAATAGCAAGAGCAAGGCATAGCAAGTTGAAAGCCATGGCAAAGTGATGGACTGCCGTTCTTTTTATTCATATTTATTCCTATAGTCCTATCGCTCTGACTTTCGTCCTTTTATGGGCTTCAACATAATACAATGCACAACATTTGCATGTTGTATGGAAACAAATGGAGTGCCTCCACATGAATATAATTGTGCTTTTCATATTTGTCATATACGTATTTATTGAGCATTGTATTTGTATTTCAAACTCAAATATAAAAATTCTAAATGCTTCCCAAGAGTTTCACATCAATAAGACTACTAATTTCTGTGAAAATGGTTGCAGCTAGCCATTATTACTGATTTACTAGTACTACAATGATTTTTGCTAAGGTTAACCACTGCAACAACAAGGTATAAGCCAGAGTTGAGGACAAAATCAAAGCCTGTATGCACAGGTAATATCTGACAACTAAAGTAGTACCTTAATGTCTAAATTTGATTTAAATAAGTATAAAATAAAAGCATATCTTTAATATTTTTTGATAACGAGCAGATGATCTGCATGTATAGAAATATATAGAAGACCAAATATCAGTAGTTTTCCTGTACTTGGTATTGAATATAAATTTAATTGCTCTCCTTTCATGTGTATAGTTTATTATGATTAACTATATTAGCATTGAAAGACTGATGGGAAGGAGATACAGCAGGAGTAGGAGAAAAAAAAAGAAAAGGGCCATAAATAAAGAGCACAATGTACTGTATTAGTACAATAATATTAACATTACAATAAAACATTTCCCCAAGTCAAATACGTTATACAGATGCAGATACATGTATATATATTTATATGTACATGCGTGAGGATCCTTCATAATATTTATCGAGCAATTTATCTGTAAGCATAGCTAATAAAGAATTATGCACCGTGCACATATTTTCTATACACAGCGGCTTTGCAATTACAATCACAATTAGTGTATGCTGCTAATAATATTTCCTTCTGCAAGTATATCTGTTTGTGCCTGCTTTGTGTCAGTTTTGTGCATTTGGTTTCTAGTGTCTGTATGTACATATGCATACATACACATGTATAAACGATAATAGATTTCATAATGTACATCTCTCCATGCCCATAATGTACAAATGTGTCCAAGGAGACTAAATACATGGAAATACATGTACACAAGCAGCATGAATATGGATATGAAGATGAGAATGACAAACTGAATGCTCAAAATTGTTCAGCATCACCGTCATCGTTAGAATACACATGTTGAAACGCATTAGAAAATGTAGACTGGATGCACAATGCACACACATTTGACTTTATTATTAGCGCCTATTATCATCCCTCCCTCACATTGTACAGTACAACACAATACAATACAATATCAATATCGTACCAGGCAATGTTCCTGTTCATACATGTACAGTTCAATCCAGAAATTGGTATAAATTTAGTATAATGAAGCCTACTCATGCATATTCAAAACGAGAGTACAAATGCTCTTCCCTGTCTTCTATATTGCAACCCATCCAAAAGTACATACATACACATTACACATGGCATCCAAGTTTTCGTGAGTAATTACAATAGCATTTAGTCTGTAACAATTTCTCTCTCTTTCTCTCTTCACTCTTCTCGGGCCGAGTCAAAATTTTCTCCATTATTGAATATTGTATAATATTAGATACATTAGACCATGCTCTAAAATTCAGAGTCAAAGTCAGCATGAGCGGAGAGCAAGTACAATATACTTTGCTATTATTTTTAATGTGGTTGTATCTACAGTGCATGATACAGTTTGAGTGCAAACAACACTATACATTATGCATACAAATACAATATAACTCAACTTTGACAGTGTGTACTCTGGTTGTGCGGTTGGACAATACGAATGCTGAACATGGTATTGTTTTGTACTGCATTTTATTCGATTTTGCTGCGAGTGTTATGAACATGAGGAATAGATTATGTTCGTGACTTAATATGAAGCAATTGGATAGCTCGCCATTGGTTATTGGAATTGAAATTAAAATTGGAATTGGATGCAGATGGAGATGGATGGGTTGATGTTGACGGCTTCACAAATCATGTGCTTATTTTATACGATATCATAATATCATACTTGTACGTACACTCGTTTATACGATGCACCATTATTAATGCTCTCTAGAGACTTTATCATTCTATCGTATATTATATTGATGACGCGGATATTTATCCTGCATATAAAGCAATAGTACGGTGTCGGTTTTTCTGGCTTCAAATTGCTGCAAGAGAAGACGAGAAACAGGATAAACATATTTCATGTATACAAATGCATATTTCTATTGTACATACAGATATATTGTACACACATATAATCAGTAATGCACTTTTTTAATTCGTAGTAAAATGACAATCAAAATAAGGCAGTGGTTTTTATGGAGTTTTATTTTTATGATAATCAACAAGGTGAGGATTAAAGACTAAAGACGTTCTCGTCTCCCAAGCAGCCACTCCCCGTTACACGTTCCAATTAATAATACCTTTCGGCTTCTCCCAATCACTTATCGTTGTCCTTATGCATAGAGTGTACGTATAGACAAAATTCATGCATTGTATGTGTATAATAGTATGCAAAAGGAGAGCTGAATGAAAGATAACTAGCTGGAATGAAATAAAAAATAAAGTTTGAAGAAAAAATGTAGATGAAAGTTTTTCGTCTCAAGATTTCTTTGATTAGCATCAAAGCCTGACAGCTCATG
>JAQIVE010006592.1:0-11374 GCA_034698285.1 Sminthurinus bimaculatus | reverse complement strand
TTTTTTTGAACTATGAAAAATTTCTATTTCTCTGTCAACAACTTCCTCTTTTTGGTCGTCATGCGAACTCTGCATTAAGTAAAGAAAATTTTAATCCGTTCATCCTATACTGCTTTGATTAATTTTTCTCGTGGTGAAACGTATCATTTTATAATATAAAGAATATTGTATGTATGGAGGGATGAGGATCTGTTAGATAAAAGTTGTTTACGTGCAAACAGATGATGATTTTGCCTTGATGTGCAAAAAAGATAACATTTTTCAATTAAACTGCTACTTAAGTAACTTACTGTTTGATGTATGTATGTATCTGTATGCATAGGGCATAGCAGCTGATGAATATTCGACTATCAAATGATTATTACATCAGAAAAAATGACCTAGCGAATTTCCGCTCAAGTAAATAAACAATAAAATGTTTGGTAAATGCTCTCCTTGATATTCAGAATGCAGAGGGATAAATTCCCATGGCTGGGGTGCGCATACATACTACATACGTTGGTACATTCTTTCTTCCTTTGTCCTTGGGTGCCGACCCAAGATTTACGATTAGATGGTGAGAGGAGAAGGAAGAAGAAGCATATAACGAAGACGGAGAAGAAGAACAGAAGTTGAATATATAAAATAGTGTTTTGATTACAACTACGTTTCACATGAACGAGAAGCAAAAGAGACACGCAAACACTAACAAGAGTTGACACTGTAAATTGTAAACTGTTCAATACATGTAATATTCACCCAGCAGAGAGCTGATTCTGAAGCTTTAACCATGCATACACTGTGGATGGAAAGAAAGGGAAACTGCAATTTAGTAATTTGCACAACTATCTACCTACATAAATGCGCAACTTTTCCTTCAGACTTGGACAAATATTCTTAATTTTATACATAATATTTTGAATAACTAATCTATCCCATGATTATGTATGAGCTATAATATGTAAATTATTATAATATATTGAATGCTAAATACTGAATTCAATATTCTGCAAAAACGACATGGCTTAATCGTACGCAGTAACAAGTAAAACATATAATATATCATAGTGTACCATATTCGTGAGGATATACAAACACATTTGTGCTTGCGATGGAGCGAGACGACCTTATTGACCTGTGGATCTCAATCATCAATATAATTAGATTAATTTATCTCAAACTGCGCTCCAAGTTCCTTAACTATTTTCTCTCTAGTCTCTGCTTAGTCTAAGGAGGAGTATAAAACAGAGAACTTATTCTCATTCAAACTATCTATGTATATTTATACTTTGTGATTTTATGCGTATGGAAACTCCTGTTAGATATACGTATATGTACATTATACATAGATACTACGACTTTGGATGGATGAGCAAATGCATTGAATCAGAGGCAGCAGAAGCAGCAGAATTGAGCTTGCTTTTCTTCTTCATATCTCTCCCTCTCTTTCTCTCATACTCTTCCTCTGTCTGTGTGCTGTGTCTCTTCCTATGTATGTATGTATTTCTCTGTGAGAAAGGGGAAAGACGAAGAAGAAGAAGACGAAGAAAATCATGAAGACTGTGACTAGCTAATAAAATCCGAGTATCATCATCATTTATCTCTATAAGCACACGAGTATTACCTACTTATTACATCGCATGTCCATTAATTATTATCCCCTCTTCCTACACTCAATCCTACTATCGACAGATACTAGACTCTAGACAAGCGTGATTACCCATATACTGCATACACATATGTATCCTTACATATATACACGCTATATCTGGAGTAGTGACTGTGATTAGTGAGGACGCAGCTGATTCTCATTCCGTTTCTCGAGTTTTGAGTGAGTCACTACTTACTACTTAGTACTTATATGTGTATACTATAGTTAGAATAGTTTGATAATTAAGTGCCATTAGAATTCAAATCCACATTATTTTGAATAGCCATGATAAAAAACACAGAATTGTGTATAAAATCTCGCTTTTACTGCAATATTAACTTGCAAGGGAATCATGAGGCGATATAATGTGAATAGTATAGGCAGAGCTATAATAACATCTCATAAAACAGAAATACATTTTAAATTAAACGTTTAGCCCCAGAAAGTTATTGCAGTAAAATGTCCTGAATCTATTTATTCCGTTTTATCATGCATGTATGCAAAATGTATGTACTTTGCATATTGCATATACATACATACAAGAAAAAGAATAAATCATACGTGATATTAGAGAATAATTTTGACACGGAATCAAAAATCTATTTTGGTTCTTCCATATTTGGCCGAGCATTTTTCATCGAATGTCATGCCATGGAGCCTGTCTTCCTCATTTACTGTTAACTCCTGTGTGTGTGTGTGTAGTATTTGGTCATTGCACAATTACCATTATTTCGTCATTAACTATTTATACATATATATAGAACTTTCTCTAATTTTATCTCCAAAATGTCATGCATTCGTGTTAGTGGTGTTCAAAACATTATATGTACACTGAAACTTCACCTTTTGACATGATTGAGTTACACATAATACATTATTATACCTACAGTGAAAGGTTACTCAGTCAAATAAAGAAAATATCTGTAGTTAGTCACATTCTCAAGTAAGACAAATATTTTTAAAAACAACTTTTAAACACACAAAAAAACACGCAAAGCCTTTGCGATAATGGTAATCCAAATGTTTTTCTCGTTATAAATGAGGAAATTATCGGACTTTAATCCTTATCTGTCAACATTATTTGAAAAGACAACCGTGAGTAGCGTGTATTCAGTATTCAGCACTAAACTCTGAATTGAGAGGAGGATAAAGGACAATGCGCATTTTTTCTATTGTACGGTATTTTTTAGCTGGAAAATCCAACTTGAAATTCAACTGTGTCCGATCATATAAATACACAATCATCCCTCAATTTTATGGAGAATGGGAATAAATGGGTGATTTTTCGAAAGGAGAAAAAAGGGAAAAGTTGAAGTACTATGTATAGTGTGTAGCAGTAGCAGCATAAGAAGAATCCTTACGTATTTCTCCTTTAGGAAATTGGATATGATGCGTGTACTTTATATTATAGCATAATAGATATAATATGTGAGCATCTATATTATGAGCGAGGTTTAAGCAACAAATCAATAGTGTCAAGAAACCTTTCGAGGAGCAATCCAAACACACATACATGCATACATATATACACACTCATTTATAGATACATTCATACTTCATACATGCACATACATGTACTTATAAGCATCCTTGATACATCTCAGATCCCAAGTATTACTGCGGCTCTCTCGTGACAGGTTTGAAATGTGCCAGTGTGAGAGAGTGCCAGCTTTTAACAACTAGCAGACACAATATACTGTTAAATTTATATTATATGGTCTTCTTTTTACAGTAAAGTTATTTACGACCATAACCACGACGACTGCATCATGAAAATAAAAGACGAACCTACGTATAGATACGGATAAGAGTACAAATACGAATACGAAAATATGAATGCGAATACGAATACGAATGTGCATATAAATACACACATTTTACTGTATAAAAAGACAGTGTGTATACATATTTTAGCCACCAACAGGAGGTTTACGCGTACATGTGCAGAATGTTTATATGTATGTATGTATGTATGTGTGCATGAATATGTAATACGTTTATGTATGTATATATACGAATTTCTATTAGAAATAACGAAGGCAATAAAACGAGTTGAAAACTGCACACAGTGTCTCTCTGTATTAAATTTTAGATGTTAGATGTGGAGAGAGACTTATTTATATAGATAAAAAAAATGTATCGTACAAAAGTATCATCCGTTATACATAGTCTTATTAAATTTTGGTATGCATTTGTAGTAAAATAAAATATATTATACGTATGTATGTATTTAGACTGTGTGTGTGTAAAATCATTATGGTAGTAGTTAGTAGTAATAATAATAATAACAATATTTCATTGTACTCTCTCTACTCTGCAAGAACGCAACTACCACAACATTTAGCACTGCAAACCACACCACACCGCACACCATCCCATGCCATACCATACCATACCATACTGCAGATACAATACATTATATTGAGATACGACACGACGCGATGCATTCAAACTCCACAAACTCAATCCAACACAATTTGACTCAATTCAACTGATTGAGTGGAGTCAACTCAACTGATTGTGATGTGATTGTGAGCTCTTCGCTTTACCTTCACACTCACATTCGCATTTGTAAATTTGCAATCACAAGGAATAATGGAAACAACCTCGATTACTTAGTCTCGAAATTATCAGAGAGACAGAGAGAGAGAGAAGTGAAAACAACTTTAAATTATGTCCAACCATTAATTCGTATAATATATCATGGTTGTATCTATAATATGTTTTGATGGGCTATTGCAGGGGCTTCTTAACTACAAAATACATATATAGTTCATACATTCAAACACATAAAAAGTATCGTATAGCAACTTCTCTTCGTATGATAAAACTGAGATACAATGAATAAACTTTTAAAACTTTTTTACACGTTTGCAGTGTTCTTTTCCGATTTTTTCCGAGGTTAGGAACGCAACAGCAACACAATTCGATGCTTGGATTTCTTAATATCGTGGACTCCAGCAAAAGTGAATCAAAATAAGTTCGAATGACAATAACTATGATATGCAAAGTTTTAATGCTTAAAAAATGCAAAATGACTACTAAAAGATCAAACAAAAGTTTATTATTCTAGAAAAATACACTCCAGAAAAAGGTACAACCTTGCTTGCTAATTAAAAGAAGGAAAGAATTAATTTTACGGTTAGAATGATGATGATGGTGTTACAAATTAATTTAGAGTATGCATATTATAATACGAAAAAAATCGTACTAATTTACATAAGAAACCTACGAGGAAAAACTAAGAAATATAAAACATGAAGAAATAACAATAATACACAATAATAAAGGATGAAATTTAAGCAAGATGAGATTTAGTCCAAATTTTCATATCAACTGTAAACCTAGGAAATACTTGGTAGCATTAATACATATTTTTTGTGCACAAAGCGTATCTGTCTTGTCTACTGTTTTTTCTTGGTTTTTGTGTAAAGTGTAAAGATTTTGTGGCATAATGTGTACATTGTACATATCTATGTATATTTGCGAAAGCGGGCGAGGAAGACATCATGAATAGCTATCGAGATAGTTACAAAGAAAAATGTGCTTGTTGCGTGTGTGTATAGTGTATATATTGTATATTGTGTGTGTAAATTGTAACTATGAGCTAAAAATTTTGCATCCTATTATTCAGCTACTGCCATATTTATGTATTTAACTTGCAGGGCTTCGCTATGTAGAAAACTATTAAAATTCTTACATTGTACGTGGTGGTAAGCTGTCAGCCGATGTCTCTCAAACAGTGCTGAGTCTGAACTTGCACTATTTGCATGAAATGATGACCTCGACTCCTCTGTATCTGTGTAAAAATATCTATTCGTATTGTATGGTATGTTATACTATGCTATGCTATGCAATACTATGCTATGAACGAATTGCATTGAACATGAACTGGATTTCAATGCATATGTAAATACATAAGTATTCCGATTCCACATTCTATGTGTAAAAGTATAAACCTATGCTTTAACCTACAAATACAAATAGGAGAAAATTTGCAGTGTAAACCCTAGGAATATTACATACATTAAATACATTACACATTTTGAGCATTGCAAATATTCTACAAATATTCTGTGCTCCATACTCACTAAATTAAGTCGAGCAACTACACACACGTATAAATATATGTGTGATGTGTGGCTATACATACACACACGGCTTCACAACTTTCTGATGGAGCGGCGCCGCACTGTATAGTATCGTATCATATCTCGTGTACAATACATTGCACGCTACACACTGTTCTTTGGTGGTTTATTTATTTATTTATTCCGCACTGCACTATAAAATCGCCCACGACTGCTCCCTTGCGCTGCGACGTACGTACATACAGGCATTTATGTATATTACACATAAGTATACGGCGAATGACGACTGATCATGTAGGATTTTCCTTTGTTTTACTGTTTCTTTGCCTTTCCGCGTGCTACATTGTATATACATAGAATATACAACAACGCTTGCTGTACATGTTTATAAAATGCTCCCCATTCAAATGGAAACGTAATGTAATGTGAGATACATACATATACAATAGCATTTGTAGACCTGGGTGAATTATCAGTATGTACATGTACACATTATACATCACATTATGCAGATGAGGACGACATTATTCGTGTGTGTGTTTATAGGTTTGGTTTAGGAGCTGATGGCATTCGTCACTGCTGATGAGCTTCATCACAATTATCGTATAATGTAAATGTACAAAGGTATACGCAGTAGTTATAAATTATAAATATGTGTGCATTTTCTACGTGCATTAATCCTCGTCTGTTGGCACTTGCCTTTCCATCACACACACACATTTGTTTGCTTCTCCTTCTCCTTCTCTGCTTGTTATCGGGAATTATTTTTCTGTGTATTATTTCATATGCATTATATTTATCCTTAAATAGTACCTATTAGCTATATGCAGATTTTGTTTATTGTACATGGCTAATTTATTTGCGTTCAAATGCAAAACGATAGACTAATAAAGGGATTGTTTTAAAACTGTGAAGTGTGTATGCACATTTTAAATGTCATGTCAATAGTCAATACAGAGTCCAACATATATACACACACAGACACATATTATACTTACTGATTGCTGGCGTAGTAAAAACAGTGTATTGTACACTACATATTACATGCTAAAGTTTCTGTGCATGTGCATATTAGTGAATATTAGTATGTGTGCTGTGTCTTATTGTGTGTGTATTCGACTAGAGGTTTTGCAAACAATCATGGTGTTTTTTTGTTGCATTGTACAATGACACTCTGACTGACTGTGAATAGACTGTTTTTGTGTATGCATATGTATATGCACAGTAAAAATATAGCGTCCTCTTGAAACTTCAGTTGTAATGATAATCAAAGTAATTTGTAATCGTTTGCCACTTGACTCTGATGCACCACAGCCCAAGCCAAAACATAGCACTTGAGAGCTGTTCTATGTATGTAAATATAGTACAGTATATACCATCTACCATCCATAGCCAACCATCCATCCATTCTACTTTCAAAGGAGTTCTTTATGACACCAACTACTATTATTATCGTCGATATTACATCGTATTTACCACTATCAGCATACGCTTGGAAAAAGCAGTCGTGAATGTCACCATGCATGCCTTTAGTTTGGTTTCTGTCTCTATCAGCATCATTTATGACATTTAAAGTGTATGTATGATATGAATGTACATATTAATATGAGTAGTAAAATAACCATGGGAATGCAGAATATGGGAAATTACATTTTTCTATAATGGTGGGACAACTTCAAATTCAGTGAGCACTTTGCTGACATTTCAGTTTTAAAGGAATTCATTTTAAAGTAAAGAGGCGATAAGCTTGTAAAAACATGACTTTTTAGTCCAAAAGTGAGAATTCTTAAATGCTTACTAATATGAAATTTTTTCAAAATTAAAAATAAGATGTTAAAAGTTGGAAAATTGTTTATTTTTTATTACACTTTTACATGCCCACTCTCAAATTTTGTTGTCTTTTGTAGCAGCAGCAAAATGTCATGGAAATACATAAAACATGCACATAATTTGATTTTGAAATGCAAGCCCAATATGGAGTTTTGCACGGCAGACAAATCATGCAAGGGAAAATGAAAAGTCAATGCTTTGATTTTTGCCTGTGCCTTTTGTTATTGTGGTCGACGGACAATAATTGAAGTGAATTTGAGTTTTTAAGTGGTCAATGTCGTATTGGACATTGAACATGTTCAGTTTAACTGTGGTAAACAAGTTAAAGTCAAAGTTAGCCTAGAGAAAAAAAGTTTAGAGAGTGGACACACAAAATTACATTACGTCTCTATACATACAATTTTATTTTTCTTCTATATAGAGATTCATACACATATCTATCATCTATCACATAATACAACATAATATAGCTACAACAAAATGTAAGTTTTTCTGTATGTACGTACGATATTATATTATACCGTCAAACTAACCAACTGCTGGTGCTATTGTTAGCGGGTGACCCAATTTTCTGGGACATTCACTTGACGACTTTTACATGCACTCATACATATGGATATAAGTATGTATGTATGTATAAAATACGTACAGTACAGATAGATGTATCTTTATACATTTGACTGTTTCTGATTACGTTTCTACGTCTAATTCAACCTCAACTTGTATATCATACAACTGTATACATACACACAAGTTAAAGGAGTGCGTGCAAACGGCTCCATGCAAACGACAAACAAACGGACTTACGTGATTCGAGGAAGCTTTGCAGTTTTCTGACTTTTTCTCTGCATATTACATTTGCCATTTGCCATCTCGTTTGATTCTCAACTTTGAAAACATTCCCATATACATACATACATGCATTTAATATCTAAAGAAACTCAAATCAAAATACAAGATTCACATAAGAAAGTGTCCCAAAACCAAAAACTCACCACCACCAAAACCAAGTTCAAAACCAAAATGAACCTTCAATAAAAACGTAACATTAACTACACATGTACATTACTGTACATACAATGTATCTGTGTCTGCATCTGTAATCTGTAATAATGCAGATTTGAAGATAGATTTCTATTACAGCGTAATAACTAATTTAAAGCCTCATGCAAGATTGACACGCATCTTTTAAGTCGCCATTGGTTATTTTCATTATTAGCAAAACCCAGACCAAATACATAGTTAATTTTAAGTAAAAGAAGTTGTCGTAGTTTGCACATTTTTTATAGCTACTGTACAATTTATTTTATCTCTTGGATAAATGCATGCTTGTATATACATAGTTATACATACATAAGTAGGTATACTTGAAATATGTATGCATGTACGTGTTTGTATTACGTGGGACAAAAAATGTGGGGAAAAACTCGAGGGAAAGAGTAAGTGCGGTACATATTTTACCTACAGGACGGTTATCACTTACGATTAGATTAGATTGTCAAATATATAAAAGTCTGTTGCCAAGCCAAGTCAAGCCAAACCAAGCCAAAGTCATCGTCAAGTCATAGCCAAGTGTATCAGTGGATGCTCTGTACAGACTCTGTATGTACATTACACCGTACTGTATTGTACTGTACTTGTATAGATAGAAGATAGTAAAATTATAATGTGTATCGACATGTAAACAACGAAGCTATCTACCCATTTATCTATCTATCTGTCTGCTTTTGGTATTCCTATACATATACATGCAATAGTTGTGCAGCTAAACAGTTTAACTAGACAAATGTATGTAGATACATGTACGTGTTATATCCATCTTTATGTGTACAGTATTAAACATAATATGTATAATGTATAGCAGCATATAACTACAGTATACATACAGTGGAGCATTACCAGTTGTAGACATCTTCTAACAGTCACAGGCATCGTCATAGGATAGGACACAGATGATAAGAGAGAAACAGCTTGCCACATCCCATCCGTATCATCTGAACAACAAAACTACATGCCTTACAATCTTCTTCTTCTTCAGCTTTTTCTCTCTCTCCTTCTCATTCACGTTCGTCCCAGTCCTTTCGTCTTTGTATTACTACTACTACTATTATTATTATTATTTCTATCAACTCTCTCTGCCTCCTTCTCTCTCTCTTTCTTTCTCAATCTCTCAAGAAAGGATCGTGTGCTTTTTGTATGTGTGGATTCCCTGGCTCTTTCATTCTGTGAGGATCTCTTTTCAATACTACAATATACACTAAAAAAATATGAGGTTTGTACGAAAAACGTAACTACAGTGGCACATTCACATCAACATATAGATACATGCACATTCACGGATCCACATTCAAATTCAAATTGAAATTCATAATCATAATCATGGATGGATGTAAATGTTGGAACGAGGAAAAAGAGGCAAAAGATTTTCGTTTGGGAATGTACAATATATTATGTACAAAGTACATTGAACATGGATATGTTTGGGACGTTGTTATGTTATGAGTATGAGTGCATATAAGCTTTATTATTTATATTTATATTTACATTTATCACATGGACAAGCTGTACAGGAAATTTGTCGTACCATTTCACAGTAAATAGAACTCAATATTGTACATACATACATTGTAAATTGTAAATACATGTGCGGTGCAGCAGTTTTAGTTTACGTAAGATATTGTACAATATATACAACCGAGTGCTCATTCGGCAGCGTAAGGAATAATGGCAATTTATGTGTAGGATTTTCGTTTTTTTAGATTGTCTTTTGTCTACCGTCGAGAGTAAGTGTACATAGTTATAAAGAAAAAGAAAGGTCTACAATGTCAGAAGAAACTATGCAATATATATTGTAGTATGTAATTTGATATCATATTGGAACATCAATTACTCTGTATATTTCTTCTCAAGTTTACGACTGTGCAGTAAATACATGAATACGTATGTAAAAATACAGGAGTTCTATAGAATTGTAGAATCTACGATACACAGAATAGATACGCATATTATGCATACAGTACACAGGCATTGACTAACTGTTAACTGCACCGCACTCCACGGCTCAGCTCAAGTCATGTCACTTGATAAGTATGTATTGTCGACTTTGACTTCGACTTACTCAACTTGTAATATTTATGTATGGTAAGAGTCATATTATGGCAGAAAGTGCGTGTATTTGTATGTAAAGTGCACACCATGCATATATCAGCTAAGCCAGGAGACAGTCTGTATCTTCATATACATAATACAACACAGATAGCAGATAGAGATGGTTGTAGGTTGTAGCTATACTACACATTTTTTGTTAGTTCAGCGTGTACGTGTAGAGTGTACAATAGATGTGCGTTTATATCTACCTATGTAATATTCTCTCGTTTTTTATCCGTCTCCTCCTCCCCATTGTACTGTCATCATGTCATTTATCCAATATTCAATCCGATCCAATCCAGTTCCAATGCACTTGGTTTATATCTCTGTAAAATGTATTGTAAATGTATTATGTAAAACTTTTGTGTCGTAAACTGTTAGATTACGTGGTATAAGAATAATACTGTATATTGGGCTTGGTAATTTATGTTAATGTTAAAACGGTAGGATGACAAAAGTCTATCTTGAACTTTGTTCGTCATTTGTAAAGTATTTGTATATAGTCACTAGTTACAACATGAAGGGTCGCAGATATCAAGCCACGGCAACCGTAATCGAGGGTAAGATTTTCCCCGAGTGTGACGTCGTCGGCACTTTAACAATATGTATCCAATATAAAAATGATAAAGAGTTTGAATATTGGTGCAAATCAAGGGTGACTGAGGTGCCTACACGA
>JAQIVE010006591.1:0-11375 GCA_034698285.1 Sminthurinus bimaculatus | reverse complement strand
GCAATTCCTACATCCTAAGCATAATTCTTAGCGCTTAAATCGTCTTGATAAAAACTCGGCCATTTTGCCCTGGAATTTATGCAATCTCATATTTGGCGAAATGTACACGAGAAAAAATCATGAACTATGGGTATTTGCCAAGTGCATGAAAGGTATGTCTTATGTATGTATTGTATATCGCGACACTTGAGACTGTGGAATCCAAAGTGTGTATACATATATGTATGTATTTATGTTGCTGTTGTCATGAAATTGTACCGCTCCGTATATTCATACGTCATATGCATATACACACAATGCATACAAACGAGCATAAATGCGTCTCGTGCTCTTCGAGGAGTCTACCAAAGCCATATAATAATGCAGCGTATATGTATGCATAGAGCATACATAAGAGCGTGGCAAGAGAACAAGTGGATGAATGAAGTTCATGGAAAATTTCGCGGTGTTGATCCAATGCGTGTGTGCACTTGGCATTCTCTCCTCTCTCTTCAACTCTCTTGACTTGAAGGCATTCACTCTTTTCTTATATCCTCCTACAATTCACGCACGCTTCTTGTATCTTTGTATGCATGTATATATACACAACTATGTAGACAAACTGCCGGTTTGCTCTCGTTCCACACATCATATGGCCACGAGGATAGTGAATAGTGATGGCGATGGCGATGTTTGTGGCGGAAGGTTAACTGCAGCAGTGAAGAGTGAACGAGAGAGAAGAAAACTACACATTGTACCTAAAGAAAGAGTGAAGGAGTGAAAGGAACAACATTTTCATTTTCATTACTTACACTAACAATATGGCTGTGATTGTATACAGTGTACAGTTGTATGGACGGAGATTTTCTTTTTACTTAGATTAAATAATTTGTATATCTAGAGTCAGAGTAAGATACAAAATGTATAGCATACATACATGTATACTGATGATCTGTATATACAGATAATACAGTGACATTGAGAGTGAGAGTGTCTTTCTGCAGTTAAATGTTTGACTTGATTGCAAGCATTCACACATTGTCATTATTATTATTCTATGTAGACATGCATTTTTTTACCTTTTGTCGACAGGAGTAGGAGGAAGAAAAAACATTATATTTTGGAATAGGAATAGAATAGAATTTAGAGAAACTTTTCCCATTTCTTCGTGTGAGATGAGACCTTTAGAGTTGTGAGTCTCCATCTCCATGTTTTGCTTCCTCATCATCATCCTACACACATATAAGTATAAGTACGTAAGTATAAGTATATGTATACGTATTCGTAAACATTATGCCTAATATCCATTATGCATGTTCAAGACAAGACAATAATATGTAAAATGTAAATGTAACGTCAGATAATGGTTTCGTTTTTGCCCCATCCCTTTCTCCAATCTCTATATTTGTTCTGTATTCTATTTGTGAGTTGAGCAGTTATTCCTGCAGTTAGTTCCTAAAATATATAAGACAACTTAAGTATACATACTACGTACACAATAGTAATAGTACATACTAGTGCGTACTTACACCTTCTATTTCTTCATCTCCATCTTGGTTTTTACGATATAGTTAGTCTCTACTTTTACTTGTATTACCCTGCTTCTAACTTAACTCCATCTTCTTCTTCTGCTTCTCCTAGTGCTTCTGCTCATGGTTGTTCTTTCGCTGTTAGTTGTTAGTCGCCGGATTCTAACCGTTGCCGTTGCTTATGCTGCTGTTGCTGATGCTGTGAGAGTGCTAAGCAGAGCACGACGTTAAAACAAAATTATATTTATTATTTAAGCAGAATTCTACAATTCCTTCGTCCATAAATAAACATTTCTTTCTTTCTTTCTCGTTTTCACGTGTACATGGAATGGAACTAGGCAGGCAGGCATGCAGGTTGGATTCATTTGACTTTACACTTAAGATCCACACGGAGAAAAGAAAGGAGCAGAAGTAACTCTTGGCATATACATACATACAGAGTGTACTTATATACAGATATTCCTTCGTATAAGGAATAGGTAGAAAGATCTTCCAGCTCCAGCGTGAGAGATTACAAATATTATGATTCTGTATTAAGAAAGAGATGAGAAGAAGCAGCTTGACTTGAGACTTGAGCTGTATATGTTTGCATGCATGCATGTATGTATGCTGTATCTAGTTATTTTGTACCTTGAAAATTTGTAGATAGATATATTATAGAGTCACTACTGGGGTATTTACACTCCTCCTTTATCCAAGTATAAGTTATACATATGAAAACGTAAGTAAGTATGTAAGATTTCCTAGATTTGTAGAATAATAAGAAAAGTTCACACTTTAGCCTCGTACAACATAATATTACAGCATACAGACGGCGGACAGATGGAAGAATCATCTTTCATTGTACCCCACGTAGATCATATGGTACTGGTACAGTGTCGAGTAGTTATTAGAGTAGGAGTAGCACTTTTCCATCATCCTACACTCGTATGTATGCTGACTGATATACCATCTTCCATTGTATTGGATTGCATGGCCTCACATATCGCATTGCAATGCATTGCATTACATTGCAGTATATTGCATTGCATTGAAAAATAACGTTGTGCATTTTTGTCTTCATTAACGTTACTCTAACTTGTGACTCAACCACCGCATCGCATCTCTTCCTTCCTTCTTTTTACATGCATAACTGTGTATGAAGTATATATAGTTGAATTCAAATACGAATAGGAATACGAATACGAATATGAGTTTCAAGTTGAAGTGGAGGCCAAAGCAAAAGGCAAAACGAGACTCGTGTCTATTTATTTTATAATAATATACTTCATATGGTTTTATTTTTAGGGATTTTACCATTTCATTTTAGCTCTCTGGATGGATGGGTGGATAGATGAATGTGTTTAATGTGTGTAGTTGTACACATACGTACATATATATATATGTGATGTATTTGTTGGAAGAGAGTGAGAGCGAAGAGCGAGGAAGTAAGCAAGTCTTGTAGTCGTTGTAATGAAATTGAAAATGAAAAGCAAACAGAAAATAGAGAGAGAGAGCACACACACACACACATACAGGAAAGGAAGGGAAAAGGGGACGACATTATTATTATTATTGAACACATTAAAATATACAAACGACGATATTCTCTATAATACATCGTAATATCAATATTATGTCCATATAACTGTATGTATATTACATATACATACACTTATTCATCCCATGTGTATTTATATATGGACAAGAGTGGAGAGCAAGTCATATTGTACATGGATAAAACATGTTGTACGCCTATTTCTATATTGTAAACAGTACTACATATAATATAATTTTATGTTTTATATTATGAGTTGTACAAACAGAAACTTACATGTGAGTGAGCGGATTCTTGCTCAAATATACATATAAGCATTTATGTATGTAATATGTACGTATGTGTCTACATGTACACATGTGTACTGTAGACAATGTGAAAGAAAATATAACTAGGTGTACATACGGAGAGGAAGAGTGAAATAGAGCCAAGCGGTGTATAATACATATAATATATACATTATATATGTATGTAGAATAGATTGGAGGTATAAAAACATAAATAAATATTTTATTAGTTAGTCATCTATTTCATTGCCCATATTTTGAACAGAAAACTGGAAGAATGGGAAATGAACAAATAATGATTTCTAATTTCTAGCAACACTAATATAAAATAATGTGTAGATGCGTATGTATATGCATGCTTTGTGTGTATGTATGTACACTGCACACATGCATAGGCTTACATCACCCATCCATCGCATTTGTTTTGTAGTCATAATTGTATTCGTACCTCTAGCTCTCATATTCTCTCTCTCTCTTCCTTTCTCTCGAAGCACACATTAGATATTACACAGTGTAATATGTGACCATTTCCTTCCCCGTGGAAAATTACTTTCGCTTCACAGCGATATAGCAGTAGCAACAGAAACGACCAGCCTCACGATGATGATGACGATGATGACTATGATTAATATTATATGTATGTATGCACGTAGAATCCATGTATTATATACATTTGGAGGAAGAAGAAGAACACTACTTGATTGTCACTCTCATTTCACAAAATGGTAGCCATAACGACGCTGTAGAATATGTAGTACGAATGGGAAAATTACAAATAATTGTATAGGCAATGAATGATGAAAAATAAAAAATTAAATACAAAAACATGGAGACATGTTAATAATTTTAATCTACAGTACATTACTTATAAGAAGGGGTGACTGAGCTAATTTAAGGCCTTTTGAAGAGAGCGCAAATTTTAACCGGGTTGAGGCTTTCATGTATTATTTACTTGGCTGAATTGAGAAGGGGTCTGAAAAACAATTCAACTGATGATTGTCTAATCTCACTGATTAATCTAGCATCATCAGCAGATTTTTTTTTGTAATGTCGCCATTTATTTGAAATCCGAGTCTTTTGAATCTTTTCTTCATTTACCAATAGATACACAATATGAAGGACTAAAAATCAAAAAAGCCTCTCCACGTTGCTTTAACAACGTGGAGAGGCTTTTTTGATTTTTAGTCCTTCATATCATAATCTTAAAATCTTCGAGAAGCTAAAATGGATTGCGATTTTTTATTTTTTCCATTCAGTCGCATTTAAAATGTTAAACAAATAGGTTGTATAATATCGTTGTAATATTTTTTTACCAGCCATGTATTAGGTATACTCATAATTTAAGTATTTATAAATTTGACAATGTATAGAGTGGGCGCATGAACTTGTGTATTTATTATTATTTCCGAATTGCAACATAATTCTCTCGCATAAAAGATTTGATAACTTTACTATCCATACAAAATATTGTAAGCTATAAGCAACATAAAACAATGCATACATTGTATGCTATGAAATGATGCAGTGGTTGGTGAATTCAATGCATGTATAGTTTATACATAGTATCAAAATATGTATGCCATATACATAGCGTTGTTTAATGTTTGAGAGAGATGGACCAATTACTAATTATTATTTTTTATATTGCACATTACTGGGCCGGAAGAATTTAATAATACAGCCAGAGCAATGGTGAAATGTGAAAAGGAGAAAAAAATAAATAGTACGTTAATGGTATCGAATGCTCAATGGATGGTGTTTGTGTTTGTACATTACAATGTGTATGCACATACATACATAGTATAGTATAGTGTATTTATTTGATATGGGTAGGCACCCTCTCAACTTATCACATACATACATAGAAAGAGAGATGGAATGAGGTAGAGAGCAAAAAGTCTGTCATTATTATTAGTCATTATTAGATTAGTCAGTGGAATAATAATGTACATTCTCGAGGCGAGAGTTTCGTAGGACCAAGAGCATGTATTATGTATTATGTATGACGGGGCAAAAGTTATACAAGAAAATATTTATGTAAAAGTCTACCCACCAACTAAAAACTTGTGTAGCAGTATAATGTGCGTAACTATAAATGATAAAATGAATGAAATAATGAAATAAAATCTACTAATTCACACATATGAAATAAATGTATGTTCAGCACACACATCTGCAGATTACATAGCATACTTAGGTAAGGATAGAGTTACGGGTTTGCTGTCGAATTTTACGACATTTATGTAAGTGTGCGTGTGTGTATGTATGTATGAATGATAAACATTTATATTTTGAGAGAATTAATGAATATTTGTGAGAAAGTTTGGATAGTCACATAAAATATCGAATCCGGAGAAATATGGAGACGGAAAAAGAAATAAAGCTTGGGTGTCGGGTGTTTGTCATAATCATATCGTATTAGTAGATGAATTTGTATGAATGTTTAAAAGTTAGCCTCTCTCTTTCGATTTTTAATGCATTATGGATATACTGTATGCCCATGCCCATGAATAAAGAATTATGCAATATTTTGTATAATAATTTGAGCATTATGAAAGGCAAAGTGTCCATTCTTATATTCTTATTGTGTATAAGGGAGTCAGTTAGTTTGCCCAATCAAATATTTATTAGCAGTTATTTCAAGTATTTTGCTTTCTCTCTTTCAATGTGTATGTATGTACAATATTATGTGCTTTCCTGAGTTGGTTTGGTCTCATTTGGTCTTATTGCGAATAATAATGTCAAAAATACTTTCATTTTCAATATGTATTTTAACATTTAGTGTTTAACCTTTCAAACTTTTCTTGTAGCCCGTTTTACTTTTTATGTGACATAATAAAATGAACAATTGAGCTGGAATTCGAGGATCATTAGGAAAGTTTGCTTCAAACTGAGGGAAATGTTTGGGAAATTAAAACGCGGCTAGTTGCTCTGCTACCAGTAGTTTTTGTATAATATATTATTATTGTAGACACACACACACACACACATAAGTACTAGTCGAGTTAGTTTTGTTGCTTTTACTTTTGTGTGTTGACGATGAATATGAAGTGAGATGGGATGAGATGAGATGGATGCAGATGTGATGAATTGGTAAAGTAGCAGACTCCAAATGACATTTTCTGGCTAATATTTTCACACAATCTGCCATCATCTAAAATCTACGACAAAATCTACAATTCGATAAATAACCTACAATCTCCATCCACATGTATGTACAATGTACACACAGCACATAAATCCGTATACATGGACTAAACTTTTCATAATATTATTGTTGTTCTTTAGGAATATATACACACTGTGCACATACTCACTGATTTTTAGCTCGTTGTGCCTTTTCATTCTACACATTTACTGTTGTATATCTGTGTGTGTTTAATAGTCATAGTGAAAATTGAGTGAAATGAAAACGAGAATTGAAATAATAATGCAATCACTTTTCTATAATGCTTCTTTTCCTTCATCTTTACCTCTTTTTGTCTTTACATTTCCTTTCTTCGTCATTGCTATTCATCAAATAATTTCAAAGTTTAGTACAAGGAAAATGTTTTTACCCTGAATTTTACTCGAGTTGAGAAAAGGGAATTGTACCTAAAATTTTAATAGCGTATTACTCTTTCTCCTCTCTCTCCATAGCTCTTCATCTCTGCCTTTCTCTCTCTCTCTCTCAAAAACACACACATAGGAAAAATTCGATACAAAGTCGCCTCGGAAGAGTTTTTGATTGTACGTTTGAAGGTAGAGAGGAAGGAAAGAGAGAGAGAGAGAGAGAGCTTGGAAAACATTAGGATTTTATGAGAAGTAGACTACTTTAAGAGCAAAACTTTGCTGTTTTTCTTCATTTTCATCAGCAACAAGGGGATGGGTTCATGGTATTATGTACAGTGCTCATCTAGACATATATACATATGTACAGATATTAAGTACTTTATGTACACATTTTCTGTAGCTGAACTGTAGAGAAAATTGAAAAATATATTCATTTCCATATTGTAATTACATGTGTGTATGTGTGATGTGTGTTCATATTCTACGAGTATACATAAATTGTGAATTTGCTTCAGTACCGTATGGTTCATCTCAATTCGGCTCCCAAATATCAGTGTACACTGTACAGACTGATGAAAACTTTTCTGACCCTCTTGATGACGCTATTTTTTTAGAGTTAAAAAATGTGAAAGAAAAGTCTCTTAAAAAATTTTCATATTTATATCAATAAAAATTACTTGTTTTGCGATAATTTTTAGACCTTCAATTCTAAATCCATTTAAACATATTTTTGATACCTCATTTAGTTTCATTTGGTACTTCATTTAATAATTGTTTATTTACATGGCATTGTCCGTAGCTGATGGATTAATTACAAAAGAAATAGCGTTTTGTGAAAACGATTCTTTAGGAGCCGAAGGGTTGGAAAATTTTGAGGCACTCTCTATAATATAACTTGTATGTCTATTTATACAAATAGGTTTATATTATGAAAATCTACGGTTTCACACGCATGTATTTACACCCACGATTTATTTCGTTAGATCGTAAATAAACAGAAAAATATAAAAGGTTCAATGTCTGTATTAAATACTCTTAAAGTTGGCGTTTCTTTTTTTTACTCCTGTATTATGCTTTTCGTTACATATTACATTATGGGGGATTATCCTTGTTTTCTTCTCTCCATTCACTCCTTTTACCACTGTAGATTTTTGGCATCTTATCACATACTTTTTTGTATTGTATCAATGCTCTCTCCGTGCATTGTGTTTGGATTGTATTTGTGGCAAATATTATAATCCTATAACATACAGACATGGCATAATTTTGAATCTAATACGGAAACTTTCAGTTTGATTTTGCTTTTGCCCACGTGAATCTTTCTATTCTCCTTCCCTATTTTCCATATATTTATTCCTACTCCTCTCACTCAAGATTATCCACAAAACTATGTCACATCTTTTATGAGGACTACTCTATTGAATGTATGTTTGTGAAAAAATTTGTGTGGCGGAATAATACGTTGTTATAATTATCAAGGGTACACCATCAAAAGTTTACGGAATTTTTTCTATCTCGGAGAAATTACTTATGATGCTGTATAAAAAATTAAAATGCCTCAAATCATTGTTTTGTTTTGTTTGATTTGGTTTCTTGTTTTATGTTCAAAGTAAAAACGGACATAACATAGAGCAGAATAAGTAGAGGTGACGAGAAAGATTAATTTTCCAATAATGGCTATTATTGATTATTCTATATCATGATAAAAGGCGACTTTTTGTACAATACCGACTCGTACGCAATTACTTTTATATGAATGATACATGAAAGATTATCCCTTATTTCTGTAATCTAGAATTTAGATTAGAGGAAATATGAAATTGAGGCTATATTTATTACCTGTCAGTCAAACAACGTGTTTGACTGACTGTTATCTTGTATTACAGCATAATTCATTCACCATAATAATATATCGGGCATATTATAATTAAAGAGAGGTCAAAACAAATACTCACTCTGCAGTTTCTTGTTCTTGCTATTATTATTGTGATGATGGTATCATCAAGATAATGCTTATCATATTATATTTAATATCAATGTAAAAATTGCCTGTAATTTCAAAAAAAAACAAATAGTATTAAAAGCTTGGTGAGCTCTCTTCCTCTCTTATGTGAGATATAATTTCTGTCACTTCATGTCCAAACTCAGCGAGTCCAAATCAAGCTGAGGCAACGTCAATCGTCAACGTGAGTTAAAGACAGGTCTCTCACAAATAAACAAAGAGTGTTCCTTTTCTATAATTCATGCATGATATGAATGGTAATGATGATTACGGATTATTGACAATGTATCTCAATGTGAAATGGCAAAACGTGAATGAGTGAACGGGGAATGCTAAACTACGAGAAAGTAATGCGCTCCTACCTGTACACACGTTTTTTATACACAGTATAGGAATAAAAACTAGAAGGGAAGATAAAAAACAAAAATTCCACACAAAGTCAGCTCATATTCTTCATATGTAATATACTTCACTTCACCTTGTGCATCAGTACTTGCACTCTTTTTATACTCCGCGTATGTATGTATGCGGTGCATATACCTAAGAGTATGTATTTTGTGTTAATTTACTTTATCTTAATCGCACACTCATAATGTATATTATGTAGTAATGTATGATATTATTCATAATAATAACATATTTGAGGTGTGTTTTCCTGACATTTTCCGTGTATGTACTCTATTTCTGTACATACATTTATAGCTTTTATTAGGTAAGAATCATCCATTATGTATTTATATGGAACTTGTGTATAAACCTCTTACCTTTTTGTTTCAACATCACAATTTCCCATCAAATCCATTATATCAATTATTACTATTATTGTTATTGCTATTAGAATTATGAATGTTGATTATTAATTTTTATATATCAGTGTGAGCTCACAGCATGTACCTATGCAGATATAATATTCCATCTTGTATGTATGTAATACAAGCCATTGATTGAAACAGACACACATGTGTACATACATACATATTTAATGTTGAATGTCATACATACATTGAGAGCATAATAATTCCGATAAATTGTTATTATTTCTGTAAAATGTGTTTGTACAAATACAAATACCTGGACATTTATGTAATGTACTTTTATATAATATCTAGCCTGACATATATATTCTATTCTATAGCTGAGTAAATACTTGGCTCATTTACGAATTAACATTCATAAAATGGTCATTATTTGTCTTTCTTCTGTACATATGCGTTTGTGAAACTTGGACTGCTGTCATTTATATTTTGAGACTTTTCTCCTTCTCCTACTCATTTCTTGTTTTCCTTCATTTTTTTTGTGCGGTGGTACATGAATACATATGAATATTACGATAGCAATGACGATGACGATCGTTGATATGATGGCTGCGATAGATGATTGACGATTTTGTTTTCCTTCGCTTTTCTCTCAGATAGATAGATGCATACATGCTTAGGTGTTTTCTCCATGTACACATTTATACGGAGGTAACAAAAAAAAGTGCACGCACATGCTTATTACATGTTCAGAAGAGATAATATGTATGCATTCACATGTGAAAACCTTTAATGTTGCCATTACATTTTTATAGATGAGTTTTCACAATGCATGCATATTACATATTATATAGGTACATATTATAATATGTGTATGTACATAAATATCTTACATACATTTTGTTTGTGTCGATGGACGTGAGTGAAGGAGAGAACGAGAGACACGAACCGTTCAATTACGCTCAACATAACATAAGTACATATTATATATTATTACTTATTCCATATTTGTAACCTCACTTATGTATACAAATACAACATTGTGTGAGCTTCTCCTTCCCATTCTGTCGCTGTCCCTGACGCTCTTTCTCTCTCTCTTTCTCCCGTTCTGTCTTTCTGTCACTATTTTCGAGTAATCGTAGCTTCAAGCTTATGTATAAAATATTACCTGCTATTAACTATTATATAATACTATGTAGAATCATGATGATGATGACGATGATGATAATCATGTTAATGTGTGCCATATCGTATACATATGCATGTATGTATGTATGTACACACAAGGTTTTTGCTTATATGCATAATACTCCACAACCATACATATTCTTACATAGGTTCGTAGGCAATGTAATGTATTATGGATAATATCTTGTGTATTATTAACATGCTCTAAAATATGGATGAGATGAAGCATATTATACTATGCATATTTTATAGCGGACAAAGTATGCTGCACAAAATGAGCTTAAACTATGTTTACTTCGTGGTCAAAGTAAGAAGATGGAAAGTATAATATATTATTGTTGTATATTATGAGTAATCGTAGCAAGTTGTTGCAGAAGTTGTCTGCCGAGTATATATATCAGTATAGAGAGAGGTTGTATAGGTAATATTCTATTCTATAAACAAATATTTCTTTATTGTTACAATCTGTATTATATTATATTATATGAAAAGTCCATTTAGTAAAAGTTTAGAGAACCTTTATTATTTATTATGTATGTATTATAT
>JAQIVE010006590.1:0-11376 GCA_034698285.1 Sminthurinus bimaculatus | reverse complement strand
CCACGTAACTCGGAAAATAGCTTTTTTGCTTAGTATTGGACAAAATCCTACTTAGTGGGTAGGTTCTTGTCCAATACTAAGCAAAAAAGCTATTTTCCGAGTTACGTGGTTTTTCGTGGGGGACATAGAATTGAGCAAAAGCTAAATGACCAAAAAAAGAAACGTTGTTGAATACATTTATCTTACAAACTCCACTATGAAAATTGAGGATAAAAATGATAGAAAACCTTTTCTCGACAAAGACAATTAAACCTTGAGGAATTTCTTACAATAAGTAAAGCAAAAGTGGTAAGGTATAAAATAATGATTAGCAATGTCACATTATTAGTGTCATTATCATTATTTCGTGGTGTTGGAAGAGCGCAAAAAGTGAACACTCGTTGATGTGCCAAGTTATTAAGAGCTGAAAGTGAGGCCGGAAGATACACTTTGAACTCATGGGAGGTCCCCATGTTGAAGTCGTTTAAAAACGTTTTAACAATCGGTGCAATTAGTGAACCCCCCTCGACTTTAAAGCTCAAGTTGAGTGAGTCGGCAACAGTGATGTTGACAAGGCCTGGACCCGGGTTAAACATTAGACGCTGAAGTTCCATTGAACTATTTTTCATATCCTCAAGACTCATCGAGATTGTATTTAAGCTCCAGTACAATAGCCAATCTACACTTAACACGACACAAGTTATTAAAATGTGACAACAAATTACAACCATTTCACTCCAAATGCTAATGTTAGAATTATTATTAAGTTTTCCCTTGTTTTTTCTTCTGTTTTGATTAATAATATTATTATTCATCTTTGAATTTGCACCATCAGAAATATCAGTATTTTTTGAAATAGCTTGTAATCCCACTTTCATGGATCTCCTCCAAAATAACCAGGAAGAAATTGGGAGAATAACAAGAGGAAAAATTATCAAAAACAGTTCCAGAATCCTGGCCAATGTTCCAATGAGTTGAAATTTTTCATCAAATTCATTCCGGAGCTTGATCACAGTTCTATTGGTGATCAATGACAGGTTTGAATAAACTATTGAATTGATCGGATCCACATTATCAAAACCATCCAAACCGAAATTATTATTTGTATCAGAGTCCGGGATATCCGTTAAAAGTTGAAACTTGAGGTCAAACAATTCTCTGGTGTAGTATTGAACAACATTGTTAATTTCCTTAATACTCTTTTCAAATCCCAATCCACTGTTTGTTATTTTTAATGGGGAACAAAGTAATTCAATTTCATCATAATTATTTGATAAACTTGAATCAAAATTTTCAAGCTGACTAGCCAAATCCGTACAAAATGAGGTCATCAACTTTTTTAGCTCAGGGCAGAAATAATATTGACCAACTCGAAAAAAAGAGATAATCTTATCACAATCTTGATCTGTATAAAAGTTTCCAAATACGGAATAACAATGGTCCACCGTTTTTTGGCGATCTAAATTAATTAACCCCGAAAACAAATTTGAGAGTTCACCAACACAGTAATTATGAGCATTAGCCAGTTCGCTTTGGAATCCTTGCAAAAGGTCCAAGAGACTTTCCCCAGCATTTTCAAAGAAACTCATTTGATATTTCAGGTCACTTGAAAGGTTCATCCAGGGCTCCAAATTTTGTCCCAAAAGGATAGCCAAGTCTCGATAAGCTGTTGAGTATATTGCCTGGAACATGTCAGAATAATGATTGACGAGCTCTTTATAAATTTCAGTATTCTCGAGATTGTTATTATCGTCACCCTGATTCGGATTGAACGCACAAGTCAAGGTTTTGATAAATTCATTTGCATTGTACGAAATGTTGAGGAGAGGGCCTGTGACTAAAATTCCAGTAATGACGGAAAGGATCACCGTCTTCCCCTGACTAGTCAGGAATGAACTAAAGGTCAAGGCCAAAATTACTCGGACAGGAAGAAAAAAATGGAAGAGGAGGAGGAGTAAAACTGAAATTGTAGTGGATATGGACAAAGCCCAAGTTAGGGCAAGTGATAGTCTAAAATAGAGGATGTAAACGAGAGAAAATAGGAAAATTCCAAGTATAAATAAGCGTCTGGTGATTAGATGGATAACCTTCTTTTTTCTTATACAGTCCCTTGTTTCAAACTCCATTTTTCTGTGTGTATGTATGTATGTATAAAAATTCCCGTACAATGAAGTCGGTTAGAAATTCGACGTATCGAGAAAGTGCATTAACTGAACTAAAGGTAAAACAGTAAAAAAAATGAAATCGCATACTTCGGTCATTAGCATTAGAAGTCTTGTATCTTGCGGAAAATCTGTAGAGGAAAACGTATGAGCATAATTTTTCAATAAAATGCAGCTAAATACGATGAATATTTCAAAATATCAACAAAAGCGTATATCAGATATCGTATATTATCAATTATCAAGCATCTCTTTTATTTACAGATTATGGTTTACGAAATGCTCTTTTTCATGCCTGTATAGATAATGAGTTTCTGCCGTACTCCCAGAGTTATCGGTAAAATTAACAATAATTGGACGATTCTAGGTATCTTCTTGTCTGACCTCTCCCATGATAATCTGTAATCTGTACAAAAATGGATACTGGCCTTAAAATTATCTTATTTTCCTTGCATTATCATCGTTTACCGATAGTCACTTTTGTCACTGTCACAATAATTCATAACTGAAAACTGCAAACCAAAGCCAAACTCATATAAAAGCTATCGTACGCAACTGAAAAAAAAACTCATTGCACTGGACACATTTCACATGTCGCTGTTAATTGTTACTCGGGTCATTGTTGAAAGCTCACATCCTTTTCAGTGACTTTTTGTTTTGTTGACCTCCCGGTGTATTGGGGAGATTTGGTGGGGCCTGGGGTTGATTTGTTGGTGATGATTTCCCTGGCACTGTCGGTCGCTTGTCTGATGGCGTACCGGGATTTGGTATCGGGGGAGGAGGCCTTGTCGGTTGCTGACCATTTAAATTTGTATTATTTGTTTTTGGGGGTATTGGCCATGTGGGTTTCTGACCATTTAAATTTGTATTATTTGTTTTTGGAGGTATTGGCCATGTGGGTTTCTGACCATTTAAATTTGTATCGTTTGTTTTTGGGGGTATTGGCCATGGTCTGGTGCTAGCTGGACCATCCCGAGTCTGATTCTGACTGTTGTCCAATCGTCTGGACGGCACTCGCGGCGGCGTTTCAACCTTGTCAGTTTCCTTGTCTTTTGGCTTGTACAGGAGTTTCACTTCGGCGGGTTTACTACTAGGAGTTGAGCCTTGCGGTTTCTCCACCTTTTCCCCGGACAACTTTTTAGGGGTCCCGGATTTGGGACTACCTTCCGTCTCGTTCACTATCGTCGTCGAACTGCGAGGTAATTGGGGTACAAGCGCGGGGGGCCCTTCAACAGTTTGACCCTTATTCGTCGAGGAGCGAGGTGTAAATTTGACCGGCCCTCTGGATTTACTATCTTTGTTGTCCACCGATTTAGTTGCATCAGGGTCTAAACTTGGGTCAGCGGTTTGACTACTTGAAACTGGAACTTTTTTCCCTGGGCCTGGCGGGGGGTTTGGGGGAGATTTTACGATTAGATCTGGTGAACTTGACTTTTTTGGTGGTGACTTGACCAACAGAGGGCGTACGGGTGTAGTTGCTGTGGTTGGGGTATTAACAGACTTTTCCGGCCCAGAAGCTTTGGCAATTTTGATCGGTGACTCCGTCTTCACCCCAACATTGGCCACCGTCTTTTCTTTCTCAGTCGTTTGACCTGTTTCACTATTATTACCTTTAGATTGTCCAAACCTTTTCTGTTTTTGCTTTCTTCTCTGCTCAAAATCCGTAGTAGAAGCCTCACTTTCCCCTTCAGCCTCGAGTTCACCTCCACCTCCATTATTGTCATCATCATCGTCGTCGTTTGCTCCTCCGCCCTCCAAATCTGAGGGCAGTTCTTGTTCTTCTTCGCCTTCATCTTCTTGTTCAGCATACTCGGATTCGGAGGCGGAAAAGCCCAGGTCAAACCCGGATGAGAGTGGGGAAGTAACGGTGGGTGGTGGTTTCTTTTTACCGGAAGATGACACCGACAACTTTTGAAACGCTTGATTCGTCTGGTCCACGAGCTCTCGAAGCTCCTCCACTTCCTCGTTGAGAGTGGCAATGTCCTCCGAGCTCGCCGTCGTTTTGGCCTCCAGGGCTCTTTTACTCCGGAAATAACGCTGTACCAACAACTTCATCAAGTTGGCGTAGACTTCATCCTTACTATTCCTTTCGTTTGGTCCCATGGTGTGCTTCTGCAAATCGATCGATCGAAAATTATTTCAGTTATTATGATTATTATGCATAATCGTTCATAATCTCTAATTTTATTTCTTATTTACTATACATATTATATGCCTATAATAAAAAGGTTTTGTTCTTGCATAGTGGAAGCAAATGGCAAAGTTGCAGGTGCACATGTACTTGTTGGGTTTCGCCCTGGCCCGATTACACGCCCTGCAAAATTTAAGAACACCCCATAATGATGGAAGCAAGTTTAGAGGTGGCGGCATGACATCCTCCCGGAAGTATTGAATCCATATCTGCATATTTAAATGGCAAAAAATTAGGTAGTTAATAAACCAGCTATTATCAGGCAGCATTAAGAAATTCGAATTTTTCAATTTTAACTCACAATTAATAATTAATTAAAAAAGTTTTGTTGGTAAAAATACTTGAAAAAATATCAAAATACGACATAAAACATAAAAAAACCACAGAAGCGTTTAAAAATTACTCTAACATCTAGAAAAAAAAAACCTCGTCGAATAATCGCCTAATTTATGATAGTTGAGACGTGTTTGCTAAAAAATTCTATAAATTTTGATGAGGTTTTTAATTTTTATCATAAATTGTCATCAAAATTTAGTAATCTTGTCAAATCTCATCAAATGGTCATGAAACACTGCAAAAAGTAATTTTTCGACTTACATACACGAGCACGATGAAATCTCCAGTTGATATCATTTCTCTCGATAATTTCCCCAAATCGATTGGTGATATAGCCGACGAGCATGGAACTAAAGACGATGGTGGGTCCAAAGAAGCTGTACACACTGGCCAAAACTTTGCCCGCCGTCTCCGTCACATAATGCGGGTAGTTTACCATTTGGCTTGGGTTGCTCGAGTTGCTCACATTCATTGGGACGAGTTCCGAGGACTCGGTCGAGGCCATGCCGAAAAGGTTCCAGTACAGCTCCTTAATGGCCGAGAGGATTTCCGTATAAACCTCACTTTGTGTCTGATTGGTGGTTGTATTTTTGAGGCCGCGATAGGGTGCATAAATTATGGTCATTCCTGAAAAAAACTGATGTTTTTCACGAATCCAAGGAAAAATTAACAAAAAAATGATGTACACATACAACATACAATGAAAAAGAAAAAAGAACTAACCAAGTCCAAAAGCAGCAAAGACCGTCACAAACAGAAAGATGAATGAAGCAATGCTCTTGACGCCCTTGCCAAGAGCCACTTGGATCGGTCCAATGACTGAGTTGAGATAGGCAAACTTCAACAATTTCCCACAGGACATTGTCGTCCCGATCGCAAGGAACAGGTCGGCCAACAAGAGCGGGTCATAGGGGGGCCAGGCGCCTCGATTCATCGGCTTTCGCGAGGACACCTCGGCAATGTTTTCAGATTTGCCGTTTGCCATGTAATGCTGAAAGTGGAAATTTTAAAAACATAACTATCATTATATAAACAATTTTTTTTAGTTGTTTTTTAAATTTTGTTCTTGACTTTTATGTTTTGTACTTTTTTATAAATAATTCTTACAGCGGTCATTTCAGTCAGATCGATGTAATAAATGTAGACCCAACAGCTAATACAGCCGGTGAGAGAAAGGAGCATACAGAGGTCATAGTAGTTCCAGGCCACCCGGAACCAGTGCTTTTTTTCAAAGGCAGCCTGTCGACAAAAACTTCGGATTTGACCCGCCACAAAAAGAGAAATCGTAATTTGCAAGCCTGTTATGGTGAGTCAAGGAATTTTTTGTGCATTTTCAATTGCTTCTTTTTAAGATAGGTAATAATTGATAATTCATTCATTTAGCATTTAGTATTTCAATGAAAAAAAGATAAAGGCAAGGTTCGTACCAATATGCTGAGGTCGGCGTTCCGTCGGATTTTTTAGCTCGGTGAGCATTTCGGCGATGAGGAGCCCGACAAAGATGATTTGGGAAGAACAGTGAAAGATGCAGGTGGAAAGAGGGCTGGCCAACTGTCGGCCGGTCTCGGTACTCCGATCAACAAATACGTAGATGAGAAAGAGGGGGAGTAAAACGAGGCGCGAAAAGAAATTCCAAAGCTTATTTTGCATTGGCATGTAGCGCCACTCGCTCCATTCCCTGCCGCTCCATTCCAGGTACAAACACTGTGTCAAGATCAAAAGGTCAATCCTTCAATTATTGCTTTCATTTTCGACTATCGACTTTGAATATCCATGACTAATTAGTATTGCAATAATTTATAATTTAATTTAGATTTTTTTTGTCACAAAATACCCGTTGAACATGAGGATGGGAAACAAAGTCCTCGAGTCCCATTTCCATCGCCAAGCAAACTCGGGGGTAAATATCATAGACATATTGGTTAGCCGGGTTTCGGGTCAACAGTATCTCGATTTCCAGAGTGCTATTGCAGACCGCTTCCATTCAAAAAATGATAAAAACTTGAAACAATTTTGTCCAGTCAGTTTTCCACTGGAATTTTATAGTAAAAAATACAAAATACAATATATCGAGCCATGATGTTGAAGAAGAAATACCCCGACTCACCCACAAGTTGAACCATAAACTCCTTGAGTTGATCAATGCATGCTTGATACTCGTCGTACAACTCAAGCTCGCGTCGTTGGACCTAAAAGACAACGTAATTTAAGAAATTCGTTTTTTAAATCAAAATTCGGGTTTCATCTTCTTTTTTTTAGTTAAAAGTTTTTTTGTATAATTTGTCTTTCGGATTAGAACAGTAAACAGTACCTGTTTAAGCTTGTCTAAAAAGTGAAAGATTCTATCAATGGGGTCAAAACCTTTCCTGTTCATTGTACACCAACATAGGAACTCGGGACTGGTGACTGCCTGATACTCGTGGAGTCTCTGATACCCAATTTTCATGTCCTCCTGGACCGTATCGTTCTCGTAGAAGCAGCACAAGATCCTCTGCTGAGACCAGGGTCGCTTGTCCAATTCCGTCCAGCCCGAGCCCCTCCGTTTCATCTGCTCCTTCTTCCACAGGGACATCTCCTTGTTTGGATCGTCATATAGAAACTGCGTCTGTAGCTTCTCCCCCGCCTTTGAAAACAGGGCGATGAGGTCGTAGTTGCCCGCGATCGCGGCCAAAAGTAGGGGCGTCATGTGGTCGTCAAACTCGGAATTTTTCCATTTGGGTAAAGAGCTCAAGCGACCTCTGAAATTTGTACGACCTCACAATTTTTCAATTCAATTTCACAAGTTTAAGGTCAAGGGTCAAAGGTACATGATGGTCCCAGGCTAACTGAATAATAACATTTTTTTAGACACATCATCATACTGTTGCGTGCCAGCGAGTCCAGGGGTTTTTCGAATCGTCCGTAAAATTTTCTCTGCAATCTCCACATTAGACTCCTTGGCGGCAACGAGGAGACAGTCGTAGAGAATCGGCTCGAGATGGATCAGCTCGTTCAGGAGCAGCTCCACCATTGACTCGTCCTGACGACGAACCGCTGTGTGCAAAATTGTGTCTCCCTAGTGTAACAAATTTACGACAGAGGTGCACAAATTTACCAATTGCAATTTGTCTTTCTTTGCCTGTTGAATTGGGGTTTGAAAACTGATATGTACAATGTATCGCTCTATCGGTTGAGAGTTGAGACGAACCTGAAAGTTGGAATACGTGCTCATGCTTTGAAACTCCTCAAAAGCCATGGACTTCAACTTGGCCTTGGCCTTGATCAGCTGCCCGTTGGTCACATACTCGGAAAGTATGTAACTGTCCGGATCCGGGGGCGGCACGTGCATCGGGGGCATGATCAGATCCTTTTTTCAAAGGAAAAACAATCAAGTGAGATTGAATTATGAATTATAAATACTGCTACATATTGTTACAGGGTGTATATTATTTTGTTAATTGTAATGTAGGTAAGTAATTTGTTAATTCATATTTGCATTTTTTCTTGTGAGTAGAAACTTATGGTTGATTATCGTACAATTTTCACGAAGTCATCCTCTTCAACTTCGGTCGTCGTGCCAGACACCGCATCAAAGATGCTTTTGGACTTGACCACATTTTTCTTGTCCCCGTTGTCATCCCCTTCCTCCCCTTTTTCTTTGCTCTTTTCTTCTGTCTTGACACTGGTTTTCGAGGAACGGACTGGCGAATCAGTGTCTGTGGGTTTTCTTGTCGTCTTCTCCTTGTCTTTCCGGGCCATTTTCAAAGGCTACTGTGATGCCTGGACTGTGAATGTGCTGGAACCGATACGATGGTGGAGGCTGACGAGAGGAGAGGAAGACGCAGACACTTGTTTTTCCAGTGTCCATCAGTGTGACATGTGCATGTGACATGAATAGGTAAAATATAAAATAATATAAAATGCAAATAAAAATTTGCCCTCCCTCTTGTCTCTTGTGTACGATGTAACGATAACAACGACTTGCATGCATTTTATTTTTTATTAGTGTTTAGTGTTTAGTGTTTTGTGTTTTTTACGTTTTACGTATTTTAGATTTTAGAGCTCAGAGCGCAGAGGAAAAGGTGACAGGTCACGACAGTTTTATTACGACCTCAATCCTCGATCTTCGATCTTCGATCTTCGACCTCGCAATCAATGCAATAATATTCAGTTTGTCTACCCTGCGTTATTTATGAAAAAGACACTCACTTACAAAATATTCTGCAAAAATCTTCATCAGTGACCGGATATCAACGATATGGCCACAAATACTGCAATAGTACAGAAAAAAACTAATAGTTCACCAAGTTCAAGTCGTAAAACAACACAGACAAGTTGGTTTAATTAAAAAAGTTGGCACATTCATTCAGCACACGGTTATATACACAATACAGCAGTAAGATGAGTGTCGAGACAAGTGGAAGGTCGGCTGGGGATAAGTCAGGAGCCACCAAAACATCATACGAGCCTTGGTCAAATCCACCGCAAATATGCTACAAAATGCCGGCTCGAAGAATCGGGGGAGACAACTGTTGTAAACCGGCTTCCTTCTTTGGCGAGGAGCAGAAATATAATAATCGGGTATAGCATAATATTATGCACCTCTGATATATTTTTTTACTAGGATTAAAAAAAATGTAAATACTAAAAAAATTTTAATTATGCTACAAGGTACTAAATGGAAACTGGTTCGAGGAGCGACGAATGTATCACCAGCTTTGTAATCGGTGTACGGGTTACTCCCTCTATAAAACGGATTTTGCTCCTTATCCACCGCTAGACCCGACCACAGATACAAGTACGATTCCACCCGTTAAATATGCGGCGGAAAGCTTTGCCCAGGGGGAAGGCTGGAACCTTCTTCGTAACACGGAGGACTACTGTGAATATCTGTCAAATTACACCACCACCTACGACTTGATGCACAACTGGGAAGTGAGGCGAGCAGGGTGTAAACCCAAGCCCTGGAGAAAATGGCGGCCCGTCATGGGCGTCTGGCTCCCGGAATCGGACAATTCAGTTTCTTTTGTAGGTTGTTTTATGTATGTACAATGTACAATGTACATATTCATCATTGGATCGTTTTAATTTTTTATCGTTGAATCTTAATATCTGAAAATTTCCAAGTTCAAAAGCTTACAGAGAAATTCTGTGTTTTAGGGAAATTTAACACAGTATGGGTTTCGGAAAGCTCCGATTCTACCCCCAGTTCCCAACGACTGGAAAACCTATGACATGGACACTGAATATAAATCCCGATATTATCCACACAAATACCCTGAAAACTACACCCTGTGCCGATACTCGGCGCCAAAGTATGTAGAAAGCGCATGAAGATAACACCTTTTTTGATGGATCATTATTTGCCACAGATTGGTAAACTTTATTCCTGTAATTTGTTGATCATTTTTTCATTTTACTTTTGGAAATTGCAGGAGTATACGTAAAGAGCTTTCGGACTACTGCTTGGTGGACAAGCCGGGTACTTGTAGTTGTGCTCGTTGTCGATGCGACCCCAAGGGGAATACGGCCTGTTGTCCCTGTTCTTGTTTCCAAAAGAATTCTAAGAGATTTAGTAACAAAACGGCATTGAGCACTCTCCTTCCCAGCAAACCCAAGCAAAATCTGGTTGCATCCAGTACCGATAGTTATAAGATTCTAAAACATCCGCCTCACACCCTACCCTTCGACTCCCATCCCGTTCTTTGTGGTCCTCATTCATGTGACCCTTCGGTTGAGTGTGCCATTGGAAAGTGCGCGGTGGACGTGGCCGAAAAATTGCAATGCCCGTGTCGATAGCAGTATAGGAACTAGGAACAGAAGCAAGAAAATGCTTTCAAAGTTCAGAGGCTAAAAGATAAAACCAACAAAATAAAATCAAGGGAAATGCCATCAAAAGTTGAACTTGAATTCATTAACAATACTTACGATTGTTTATAAATTGTTTCGTGCATTTTATTATGATTTATGAAGACCGTTATATGTACTAATCGTAAGTATTTTTTAAAAAGCTATATTTACTACTGTATTTTATACTTTACAGTTACAATTAACAGTTATCTTTGTTGGCCTTGGCATTATTTGTGGTAATAATGTAATGCAGTAATTCTGAGAAATTAGTTATGATTTATTTCTGAACCCTTATATTTTGGGACAATAGTTTAAATCTCTTAAAACGTAACGATGCCCATGCTATCTGAGTATGATCGCTAATATTAGAATTTTAATAATTACCTAAAGTGCTTGAGATTTTTCAGATTTTGTCGTTTGTTCTCGCTCTTCTGACTCTTGTTGTTCGTCGTTTTTTCAGTTTTCCTTGAAATACCTAAATCTGATGTGTACGAAAATTTCGAAGCGACTTTTGGTTGCGGTTTGAGAATTTGCTGTTAGAGATTTGAGATCGTGATTGAACTTCAAACGTGTGTCACCAGTCACCAACGACCTGGTCGACGAGAGGAATTTAGTCTGAAAATGTTTGCAGTCAAAAACTCTGATCTCTGACCTCTATCATTAATTAAATTTATAATAATTTACATTAAATCATAGGCCGTAAGAAATATTACTAGAAATAGAAATTCTTGCCTATTTCGCTTCAAAGTAAAATATTAGAAGTAGTAGTGTGTAAATTTACGTGTACTTTTACGTCAGAATTTAATTGAACACGCAGACTTTTCTAGTCATCATTTGTTTTTGTTTGTGAAGAATTCAAATGACATGTCAAAAGAAATT